>NTPY01000598.1:161691-209961 GCA_002922825.1 Brachionus calyciflorus
CATTTCTTACCTTTTTTTACATTTTCTTACGTAAGAATATACAATTTTTGGTAAAAAATGGTAAAAAAATATAATTTACTTTAATAAACAAAATAAAAGTTAAAATTTCAATCAAAAATTTAAAGAAGACAGGCTTTCATATCTTAGTAAATACGAATCTTATCCTGTTTTGTTAATACCGTAAACCCTTGCAATATCGTATCAATTTTTTGATTGGTTGAAAAAATAATTGACCAATCAAAAAATTGGGTACAAACCGAAAACTCGGGTTTAAGTGCACGCATGATATTGCAAGGGTTTACGGTAATAATCAGCAGGGTCCACCAAAATATGCGAATTTTAGGGTGCGAAATATGCGATATTTTATGCAAAAAATATGCACTTACATATGTGCTAAAATATGCAATATATGCACATATGTATGCAATATATGTGCATATATGCATAGAAATGCAAAATATTCAAATATATATGTTTTAAAAAAAGGACTTTTTCACAGAAAATTTATTGAACTTAGACAATTAAGATCGATCTAAAGTATATAAAAGTATAAAAATAAGTCTTTGGGATAAGGAAATACATTAATTTAAAGGAATAAAATCAAAATTAGGCTCGGATTTATCATTTGAATCATAATTAAAATCAATATCTAAAAAAGAGTGATAATCAAAATTAAAAGTTTTGAATCTTAATCATTTTTTCTGACATTCTACGTCGATTTGTATTTAGAAAAAGACCTCTCTGAATCACAAGCACTCGAAGGTGTTCTTAATATCCATCTAGCAATTGAGAACATCTCTGGAAGTCGCTTACTCATATTTTTCCACCAAATAACTAAATCGAAATCATTCGGTTTATTTATAAGCTATTACTCTAATTTTTTTGACATTTTCCTTGTGTGCCAACGTAAAAAGGTAACTTTTTAAGGAAATATGTATTTAAATGCAAAATATGCATAAGTATGCGAAATATGCATTAATATGCAAAATATGAGAAATATGTGCTCACATATCTTGGTGGACCCTGATAATCAGGGATTTTTTTTTAATGCAACATCAATGTTCGGGATATGCAACATGAATATGCAACTTCAAAGTAAGAAATATGCAAGATATATGCAAAATTTCGACTAGAATTTCGACTTAATAAATAAACCATGAAAGAATTACTCGACCGGTCTAAAATAAAAAAAATACATCATTAAGTTTATTCGATTGCTTTTTTTCATTAAAAAGTAACTATTGTTAATCGAATTTTTTTCCTCTTAAACTTAAAGTTGTTTTAAGTTTTGTAATCAAAATTTATTTCTAAAAAGTCGCTTTGTTTAAGCATTTTAATGTCTCTTTGATGAGAATTAAACTTCTTATTAGCTTAAATATTTCGAAACATAATTTGAGCCATACTTTAATCTAAGGCCTGTCTTCTTTAAATTTTTGATTGAAATTTTAACTTTTATTTTGTTTATTAAAGTAAATTATATTTTTTTACCATTTTTTACCAAAAATTGTATATTCTTACGTAAGAAAATGTAAAAAAAGGTAAGAAATGGTAAGGAAAAAAATGATTATTTCAGAACCAAAACATTTTTAAAAATCTATATTTTTTCATTTTTTATTGAAAAAGCTCATTTTTTTGGCCGTAAGCATTTTCTAGAGATTTTTTCAAGTTTCAAGGTCAATCAACAGGCTAGTGCCCTTATCTATTTCTAGACTGATTAACACTTCATTTATTCAAAATTAATAAAAAAATAATTGTTTTTAAAAATTAATACAAAAATTTTCAAAAAAAAACACAATAATAATAAAAAAAACTTCAAAACATAAATGATTTTAATTTTAAATTAAATTTATCAAAAACCTTTGCTGCTTTTTCATAAATTAGGTTGATGTTATTAAACATAGACAACTTAAATGTACTAAATTTTACGTAAGCTTACATTTTCTTACCGACTAATATTTACGTAAAAAAAGGTAATTTGACCGATTCTGGGGATTTTTTAGATGCACTGTAATTTGACAATCAAAGAAAGTTCAACAAAAATTAAAATTTAAAAATTTAATAAAAGTTATATTTTATTAAAAAATAAATCGTTTTTAAAAAGTTTTTTACAGTACATTTCTGAAATAAGTTGACAATCTGTTTATTAGCATCTAAAGAGATTTTAAACAATCAAAAAGCAATCCCTAAGAGACATAGATTTGAACCCCTTTTTTTTCGGTTTTCGGTTTCGGTTCGGTGCGACTGACTGAACCGAAACTGATACCGAAAAACCGAATTTTTTGTAGGGTTTAACCAAAATTGATACCGAAAAACCGAAAATTTTTCGGTACCTTACCGAATCGAAACCCAAAAACCGAAATTTTTAAAATTTTTTAATCATTAAAAAGCAAATTTAAGCAAAAATTAAAGAATTGACTTAGTTTAGAAAACTTTTAAAAGAATTTAATTTACATTTATCATTTTTGGATTTTTCAATTCATGCAAATTCAAATAAATTTTGAACGGATAAACTATTTTTGTAGTCGTTTATTGTTCACTTAAAAAAGAAACACTTAAAAAAAAACATTTAAAAATAATTCCTTTCTTAAATTTTGAAACTTCTAGTTCATATTTTAAATTAAAATAAGATTCTTGTTTAGATAAGAGGTTATTTTTATAGTTAAGAAGATTGTTAAATTCGATACTACAGAACAAATCCTTTCCTTGCTCAGGAAAGGAAAAGAAAATGAAGAGTCGAGGTAGAGGAAAGGAAAACAATCGTCGAAGTTAGTTTTAATTTGTACTGTAGTATTTTATTTAAATGTTTCTGAATATGTTTTAAGCAAATATTTGAGATTGTTAGTTTATTGACTTTTTTTTAATTTTTTCCAAGTCTTTGGCACTAAGAAAAACTTAATTTATTTTATTTAAAATTTTTTTTTTTGTTAATATTTTTTGATTAGAAATATTAAAAGTCACACTTTTTGTCTCTTTTCAATTACAATGCTTCGCTTTGGTAACTGTAGTAAAAAATTTAGATCATAACTGAATCTATTGGTAAAGGAAAAGTGAGTTCTATTTATTTTTGTAGGATCATATGATAAAATTGTTTCTCATATAAAAATAAGAATTTTCATAAAAAATTATAAAAATATCGATTAAGAAATCCAAAATTAAATTTATTTAAATTAAATTCTATTAAAAGTTTTCTAAACTTAGTCAATTCTTTAATTTTTGCTTAAATTTGCTTTTTAATGATTTAAAAAATTAAAAAATTTCGGTTTTTCGGTTTCAGTTTCGGTTCAGTCAGTCGCACCGAACCGAAACCGAAACCGACCGTTTTTTTCGGTGCAAGTCTATGCTAAGAGATAATAATGACAATTTTAATTGGTTAAGAAAAAAATGCTTATAGTCTATATGACACTTATTCAATAAGGTTTTTTTTGGTTAAAACTTGCTCTTGACCTGTTCAGAAAAAATAACAGAATAAAATACTTACATTTTGCATGTTCCTAAAAAGAATGTTCATAAAGCTCAGGAACGTTAACCGGATTTTTAAAAGTTCATTATCCTTTCTGTTCGCTAAAATTACGTTGCATTTTTTTTAAATTTAATATTTTTTATGATCAGTAGTTTTTCTGAAAACCACCGAACTCAGATCACTTAATATTGTTCGGAGAATCGGCTAAATTTATTTTTAGAAAAATAAAAAGTACGATAAATCTATAAATATTAGGGCTGTTAAAATGACTTTAAATTTTAACTATTTGATTAGAAATAATTTACAAATCAAGACCATCTAATTTTGAAATAATTTTATTTTATTTTAATGAATTTTCAATTTAATAAAAATTAGTTTAAACAACACTGTAAATATTTTAGGTGAAGATTTTTCTACATATATGTGGTTAACTTATGATACACATTTATGTATAAAATTTTCCACCTAAAATATTTACAGTGAAGAAATATCTGAAATTATTTCAAAACAAATGAATTTAAAATGAAGAATTTTCATTGAATTTTGAATGACTTAGAGATACTTAATGCAATGGTTTACGGTATTAAGAATTAAAATAAGGGGAGCTTAACGTTTACCATTGCAAAAAAATTTTAGAATTAAAAACTAAAATTATAATTTAAGAAGCGTTTTTAAATATCCAAGTTTAATTTAAATACCGAAAGAAGATTTTAAGAAGATAATTTTTTTTGAACTTATAGTATCTCATATAATCTTCTCATATCTAACATAATACTTTAGTCTCTTTGACTTTTAACAATTTTTATACAGTTTGTGTCGGAGAGTCACAGCATCACTTGAATTTTTTTATCAACTAAATGTTTTTTAACTTTTTTCGTAATAAATTGAAAAATTAGTGAGGTTATATAAAAGGATTGATTGTACGTAGCCGGTTGGGCTTATCAATAATTGCGGTATAATGGTACGGGATTATTTGCAAGGGCATGAAGAAAAGGGGAACTTATTTTTTAATTCATTTCTAAAATTTTAAAATTTTTTATGCGAATTAAATTCAGAGGACTTTAAAAGAGTTAAAAATTTTTTCATAAAAATTATTTTAAATGTAAATTTTTTGAAATGAAAGCTTTGTGAAATGAAATTTCATGAAAAAATTTCTTTCAAAATGAACAATGTTTGGAAAAAATCTTTTTATTTCAAAAATTTCTTAATGAAAAAAAAGAAAAAAAGGATTAAAGAAAATTTTAATTAAAAAAATTTGATCCATTTATATCAAAAATTCAAATGCTACAACTTTGGATCAAATTTTGACATAATATTTCAACAATCAATTCCAAATACTTGTACCGTAAACTCTCGTTCATAATTACATGTAATAATAACCGAATTTTCGGTTATAATTCCTATAGAGGTTAGATTTAGACAAATAAAAAGATAATATTTTATTTATAATTTTAGTTGAAAAGGAAATAATTTATTATGAAGAATATATTTCTTTTTATTTGTTTTATTTTTAGTTAATAAAGTTTTAAGTTTAAATAGTATCTTATTTAGTTGTAGCGATACGACATCTGGCGACGAGGAAGAAAAGGCAAATAGAAGAAAATTTAATAATTATTAGTTGTAGAAGTTAAAGTAAAAGTATGGAATTTAATACGAGTGTTTCTTTCCCGATTTTTAATCCTGATATTGATACTTTGAATAATGGGCCTAGATGGAAATCTTATCTTAAAAGATTCCAATATTTTTTGGTATCGAAAACTGAGCAAAAGATCGAGGATATTGATGATGAAATTAAAACAGGTATTTTCCTCCATTATGTAGGAGAAAGGGTTGCTTCTATTTATGAAAATTTAGCAAATGAAAAGGATAAATATCAAGATATGGTGAAAAAGTTAACTGATTATTTTGAGCCTCAAGTTAATGAACCTTTTGAAAGATTTAATTTTAGCGAGGCCAAACAAAGTTATGATGAATCTTTGGATAATTATATTACAAGATTGAGAAGTTTAGCTAGAAATTGTAATTTTACAGACATTGAAAAAGAAATAATGAATCAAGTGATAAGAGGATGTAAGACAAATGAGCTTAGACGTAAAGGTTTAGGAGGTATGAAACCAGACGAATTTTTAAAGTTAGGGAGATCAATAGAGATAGCAAATAGTCAAGCATAAAACATTGAAGCCAAAACTCCTAGACATGATTTAATTTCCAGTTTACGTAAAGGAGATGGCCAAAATTTAAATAAAAAAATGTGCAAACGCTGCGGATATTCTCATAATATTAATCAATGTCCTGCTTATAATAAAGTTTGTGCATTTTGTCAAGGGAAAAACCATTTTGCAAAAATGTGTAACAAAAAGAATAAAGATCAATTAAGACCAAAATACGGAAATAGCAATAGAGATAAAATAAATAATATAGAAGAGGATATTCAATTCGAAGTTGACGCTAGACAGAACAAGCATAACATAATTGATTCTTTATTCACCATAGACTCAAGTAATGAACTTATATTTGAACTTACGAAAGTCAATGTTTTTATTCAAAATACAGAGATCACTATGCAGATTGATACAGGTGCATCAATTAATGTGATAAATGAACAAATTTTCAGAAATTAAATCCAAAGCCATTTTTAAAACCTAGAAAATCAATTGCATTTGCTTATCAAGGCCATTCGCCGATTCAATTTGTTGGCGAGTTTGAAACATTTATTATGCACAACGGAAACAGAATTAGTGATACAGTTGCGGTAGTTAAAGGGTCAGAAAAATGTTTATTGGGATATTTTGCCAGTAAAAAACTGGGTATAGTTAACATTATCAATTCTTTAAATCAAGATAAAACCATTATTCAATTAAGTAGAAAATTTCCAAAAGCGTTTCGAAATGAAGTTGGTTGTTTAAAGAACTATGAAATAAAGTTAGATATTGATCAATCAATTAAGCCAATTTTTCAAAAACATCGAAGAATACCTTTTTCTATGAGAGCCAAATTAAAAGAGGTTATCGATCAAAATTTAAAAGATGGTGTTTTAGAAGTAGCAAAAGGTCCAACAAGTTGGATGTTAGCCGCAATGTTAGTTCCTAAGAAAAATGGAAAACATAGACTTTTAATTGATGCTAGACCTGCTAATAAAGCTATAAAAAGAACTCAGCATGTAATGCCAACAATTGACGATATCATTAATGATGTAAATCTTGCAAATGAGAGCAATGAAATGGTCTTTTCTAGAATTGATTTAAACGTTTAAATCAAGGAATATCTTCAGCACCTGAACTGTATCAGCACGCAATTCAAACGGAAATTGTGCAGGAATTAAAGAATGTAAAGAATATAATTGATGATATAATTCTTTACGGGAAAAACAAAATATAACATGACATTTTACTTGATAAAGTTTTGAATAGAATCAATGAATCTGGGTTGACGTTAAATCCAGAAAAATGTTGTTTTGGAGTTGAAGAATTGGAGTTTTTTGGATTAAAATTTACTCGAAAAGGAGTAAAACTTACTGAAGACAAGGTCAAAGCATTAAGAGAAGCAAAGCCCGAGAACGGTAGGCGAACTTCAAAGCCTTTTAGGCCTTAGCACTTATTGCTCGAGATATATTAAAGATCATGCAACTATTGTGGAGCCCTTGAGAAAGTTACTTAAAAAAGGGACAAGATGGCGATGGACTAAAATCGAAGAAAATGCATTAAATAAATTGAAAAATTCTATCATGACAGATTGTTTAGGATATTTTAATCAAAAGTGGAAAACTGAACTAATTGTTGATGCTAGTCCAGTTGGATTGGGAGCAGTTTTAATGCAAATATATCCCGAAGATCCAACCGATAGGAGGATAATTTCATTTGCAAGTAAGAGTTTAAATGACGTAGAAAGGAGGTATTCCCATATGGAAAAAGAGGGCTATTCTGCAGTATGGGGATGTGAAAAAAGACTATACAGTATGATTTTGAAATTAAACATAGACCAGGTATTGGAAATCCAGCCGACTATTTGTCGAGACAGCCACTTCCTGAAACTGAATCTTTAAATATTAGTGAGGATTATATTAATTATCTCTTTAGTGAGGCATTGCCTAGATCAGTTACATATCTCGAAGTATTATCAGAAACTAAAAAATATGAAATGTTGCAAGAATTAGTAAAAAGAATAAGCGGAGAAATTAAGGAGCCAATCGATCCATATTTGTCTAAGTGCTTTGACAATGTTTTTAAAGAATTGTCTGTCACTAAAGAAGGCGCGGTCATGAGAGGCAATAGAATCTTTATTCCAGATAGTTTAAAATCCAAAATAGTTAATTTAGCACATGATGGTCATCAAGGAATAACTCGTACAAAACAACTACTAAGGGGTCTTGTACCATTCGTGGACAATTGTCCATGGACAACGACATATGTCTGTTTGGTGGACAAAAATTTCGAAGAAAAAAAAAGTGTGAAATTACCTGGACAATTTAAAGAATTCGTGGACAATTTTAGTAATTAGCGGACAATTTAAAAAATAAATGGACAAAAAAAAATTTATTTAAATAGAATAATCATAACAATCAATTCAATTCAGTTATTTTTTATATAAAAGTTTACTTCCTTTTTCTCAAATTATATTTAGACGATGAAATTTGTTGACCCTTTTTTATTTTATGCTTGATATTAGCGGCCTTGGAAAGTTTGTAAACAATTTTGCTTTTTTCTTTTTCAAATTCTATTTCAGTTTTTTCTTCTACTGATTTAATACAATTTTGGATTAAATTTTCTTTTTCAATTTTAAATAAAATTCAATTTTAAGATCAAATTGAGCCACTGGAGCACGTGGATCAACTTGATCAATTAACCCTTTCACTACCAATGTGTTATTCCGTCATCATTATAAAATAAAAACATGCAATTTGGACATATTGGTAGTGAAAGCTGTTAAAAATTAACTTTTATACTTTTTTTATTGGACAATTTATTTTTTCGGTGGACAAATCGAAAAATAGATGGACAATTGTAAAAATACCTGGACAATTATATAAAAAATTTGTCCACCAAACAGACATATGTCGTTGTCCATGGACAATTGTCCACGAATGGTACAAGACCCCTACTAAGATCAAAAGTTTGGTTTCCAAATATAGATACTATGGTGGAAAAAATAATTAGGAGATGCAAAGCTTGTCAAATTAACAACCCTAAGGTCTACTATAAGCCTCTAATGATGTCTGAAATTCCAAGTTCACCATGGAAGATAATCGATTTAGACTTTTATGGTCCTACAAGTGATGGAACTGAACTATTGTTAATTAATGATGAATATTCAAGGTTGAAGCTTACAAAAGAATGCAAAACAACATCCTCTTACAATGTCATTCCTCAATTACATGAAGTAATAACAATCTTCGGTAAACCGGAAATTCTAAAAACCGACAATGGGCCACCATTTTGTGGAATCGAATTCGAAAGATTTTGCAAATTTTTTGGAATTAAACATAGGAAAATAACACCTTATTGGCCCAAGGCAAATGGAGAGGTTGAACGTTTATGCAAAGTATAACTAAAATAACACGAAATTCAAATTTGGAAAATCAGTCATGGCGAAAAGAATTAAATCTATTTTTAAGTGCGTATAACGCAACTCCTCATGGAACTACAGGAGTTCCACCAAATAAACTCATCTTTCGATACGATACAACTTCAAGATTATCAATGGTAAGTGAGAATAAATTTTTTCAGAAAAATTCCTATGATAAAAAGGCCATCTTAAATGACAATAAAAATAAAGAAAAAATGGGAAAATATTCAAATATAAAAATAAATCCTTTTAAAAAAGATATTGAAATCGGGGATTTGGTATGGTATCAGCCCCCAAGAGGAAAAATATTTAATAAGAAGAATTATATCCGAAAATTCGGTTATTATTACATGTAATTATGAACGAGAGTTTACGGTATTAATTGGATAGATCTTTTAATGAGCTTTATTTTGATTGTGAGATGGTAATCGAAGTAATCCATAAACATTTCATACAGTCAATAAACATTAAGATTCAACAATTAAAAATAATTTTTTCAGCTTTTAAAGCATAAAAAATAATAGTCACATTAATTTATTTTTTTGAGTCACGGGTAGTCCTTAGGTTGTCACAAATTGTCACATTTAATGATATACATTTAGTCACGCTTAAATTTGAAAGTCACACGGAGTCACTCTTTATCATTAAGAAATGTACTAGAAGTCGCCTATTCTCCACGAAAAGTCGAATGGAACCCATTCGATAGTATAAGGACTAAATGTGACTTTATGCCATATCCTTCGAGACTATGCGTCCGTTAATATCTCGCAATCACCCCTGTAAAATGCCATTCTTTAAGCGAGTTTTTTTGTTTTAAGAACATTCACTCCGGCGTAAGAAAAAAGATATGATAATAAAATATATTATTATTTATTTCGAGTATTTTTGCCAGAGCAATTGATCATCACTCTCATAAAAAGATTATTTTTTATCAAAAATAAAATTTTTCGGGAAAACATTTTTATTACAAATTTCTTTTATTGTGACTACTAATTACCAATTCATTTTGTAGTTGAATTTTGTAGATAACTTTGAAAATTTATTATCTTTAATAAAAAATTCGGTTTTTATGTTATATGTCTTTTGTCTTAAATATGGGTAATTTTTATATTTAATTAGAATATACTTTTTAAACCAAATAACAAATTACCTGCGATTGTGTAGCTAATTTTGCATTCTACTTAAAACTAAAATTAACTATGATGGAAAATTCTAAATTATTCTCTTTGACTAAAATTTATTTTTCTCAAAAAAAAATTAAAATTATATTTTCCGAATGATTAATAGAAAAAGACATCATAATAATTCTTTTTCGCTTGATGATATTTAAGGCAAAATCAATGGTAATCAATTCGAATTTAGCTTATAATCTGTTATAAAAACTTAAAAAAAAACGTTTATTTTTTTCGTTCACTCATTAATTCAAATAGACATTAGTATTATTCATATTAAACTCAAATGACCCAAATTCACTACTAATTAGCCTTAAATGAAAAAAAAAACTCATCACAAAAGAGAGCAATCTTTTTTTTGTTATATTTAGCTTTCAAAATCTAGTTTGACTCTAAACCTTTACTTTACTCTACTTGAAATCGACACAATAATAACAAGAACAACAACAACAAAAAATATAGAGGGCATAATTTATTTAGCTAACACAAAAACACTAAACAAAAAATTTTTCGAAAAATTTTTAAACAATTTTTTTTTGTTTTGTTATAATATGTAGCTATTTATGTTCTGTATTAATTTTTTATTTTTTAAAGTTTAGAAGAAAAAAAATAATTTTTTTATAAATTATACTTTTTTACATTTTGAAGTAAATGTGTATACAAAAAAAAAAATCAAAATTTGATTTTTTTTTGTTGATTTAAAATTGATTTAAAAATGGCAAGTAATAGCACCCTAATGTCACAACAAGTCACGTCCAATAATCAGCACAAAATCGATCCGGAAAAACGATTTACAAAACAAGAGAAAATTGGTCGTGGCTCGTTTGGCGAAGTCTACAAAGGTATCGACAGACAAGATAACTTAGTAGTTGCTATAAAAATAATAGACTTGGAAGAAGCTGAAGATGAAATAGAAGACATTCAGCAAGAAATTCAAGTCCTATCACAATGTGACTCACCCTATGTTACTAAATACTTTGGTTCTTTTCTAAAAGGAACTAAGTTATGGATAATAATGGAATATTTAGGCGGTGGTTCGGCTTTGGATTTAATGAAACCTGGTCCATTTGAAGAAAATTACATAGCTATTATACTTAGAGAGGTTCTTAAGGGCTTAGAATATTTACATAGTGAGAAAAAAATACATAGAGATGTTAAAGCAGCGAATGTTTTGCTATCAGAGCAAGGTGATGTTAAACTAGCTGATTTTGGAGTTGCAAAACAATTGACTCAATCGGTTTGTAAGGGTAATACATTTGTAGGAACACCATTTTGGATGGCACCTGAGGTCATTAAACAAGATGCTTATGATTTTAAAGCGGATATATGGTCATTGGGAATAACAGCTTATGAATTAGCTAAAGGAGAACCACCCTATTCAGATTTACACCCAATGAGAGTTCTTCTACAAATACCTAAAAATCCACCGCCTCAATTACAAGGCAATCAATTTTCTAGACCTTTTAAAGAGTTTATAGAAATGTGCCTGCAAAAAGATCCGGCCAATCGACCCACTGCCAAAGAACTCTTAAGACATCCGTTTATTCGTAAGGCTAAGCGTACAGGTTATTTGACTGATTTAATCGATAGATATAGGGATTGGAAACGAGATAGAGCACTTAGGGGTGATCAAAGTTTAAATTCAAGTTCAGATCAATCGGATCAAAGTAGTAGTGATGATGAGAATGATGTCAATTCAGGTCGACACGACTATTTAAATGAAGGCAACGGTTGGATTGAGACTATTAAGGATAATAAAAAAAAGAGTAAATTTGTCAATGTTAATAATAATTCGAATCAAGGCGAAGATGACAACGATGATGATGATGATAATGATGATGAGCATGATTATGAAGAACATGAAGAACCAAATTCAAATGTTCAATTTCAGTCTAGGTTTAATTTACCCGGTTCAAGTAAAAGTCAACAAGTAAGAATAATCATTAATATTAGAGACAATACAGTTAATTATAAGATATACAGTGCTGCTTGTTACTTTATAACAACCAATATATAACGCTATATTTTAAATGTTATGGCATGTTTTCTAAAAAAGGGAACATTTATAGGGGATGAAAAAATTGAAACCGCAATTTGGAATATGTTTAAAAAGCTAAAAATAGCGGTTAAAAAAAAAATTTTATTTTTCATCCTCCAAAAATGTTTCCTTTAGTTAGAAAACTTGGCTTATCGAACTTTAAATTGCATTATATAACGTTTTTGAAAAACTTAAAAAAATTGATTGTTACAAACTAGCAAATATTTACAAGTTTATAAATGCCCTCCTCCTCCTTAAACACACCCTTTTTTTCGGTCAAAAAAGTCATTTAAAAATAAGATTTATTTTATGGGTCTTACTATGATTCTTATTATGAAGTTTATCTATTTAGAGTTAAACTAAAAAATTTGTATTATAGGATATTTTTGAGTGCTGGCTCCAAAAAAATTCAAAAAATAGCTGGAAATGGCCTTAAGAAAAACATTGAAAATGTTATTTTCATATCATCCAACGAATCTTCTTAAATCCAGTATTGAAAGAGTATTTCTTTATCTCTTAAGGTTCATTAATTCATAAACTTTAGTTAAAATGTGGTTGTTTTTGAGCCCAAAAAACTCATAAAAAACTCTAAAAATAAGGTTTTTAGTCATTTTACTTTAAAATAAAAAAGAGTTTTCCTGAAAATCTAAATCTTCTTCGCTAGATATCATCATTAAACATGATTTCGGAAACCTCTCATTATTTAAGAAAATTCTCATGTTTTGTCACGAGGATTTTCCGAAATTTTACGTAAATTTTCAAAAATAAATACGTTATAAAATATTAGTTTTTATTGAGAGTCGAGGAAAAAAATGCGTACAAGTTAGTTTTAATTTGTACTGTATTTTAAATAAGGTAAAATTTCGTAAAATACCAAATAAACCTTGAAAATATTATTTCGATTTTATTCGTCGTGCGATGAAAAGAGTGATAGTGGTATTGCCATACTGATAATATTCTTGTCATTTGAATAGCGTTTCTCTTAGATAAACTATGTTATCGTAAAACCTTGCATAAAAGCGACTAAAAATAGCCTCTTTGAAAGGCAAAATTGTACTAAAGAAAAATTAATTTTAAATCTACTATGACATTCCTGATAGAGTTTAGTGAGGCCTATTTAAATATAACAAAATTAAATTTTTTTGATATCCTTTCGTCTATAAAAGGGGGGCTTATAAACAAGGTTTTACGTTATTTCTCAAAGTAAACCGTGTTAAAAACTCAGTTGATCTCGAATTCTAAACTCTTTTAATTTATGCCTTGAAATTTCCGACAGCCATAAAAAGTTTTATGATATAAATGTGAATTTAAAAGAAACTTTTTTTAATTGCCAAAAATTTCAAGGGAATTCTTGATTTGGCGTTAGAAGATGTTCTATAGTGTATCTTTAATTTTTTAACAATTATTTCTAATGAAATTTCCTTCAATGTGTTTTTTTTTTAAAGGAAATATCCGACGGAATGAATAAATTAAAACTCAATCATGTTCAAAATGATTCAAACTTTTTTCTGGCTGATCCTAATGTAATTTTAAGCTTTAAACATATAAAAAAAAATTCAAATCAGTTTTATGTTTTTTGATAATTTTTAGAAAAATCAATCATCAAACTTGGTCTCATCGGGATCGAATCTACCTGCAAATCAATCAAGACAACATGTCAGACAAGAGCGTCCAGTCAGTCTTTACCAACAAACATCAAATCAGAATGTAATTGAACGAAGACGAGATAGCGCTAGTCCGCCAACAGTTGCTAAAGCCAGTGTATTAACAACCAATAATAATAATAACCAAATCAGATCTAATTCTTTCCAAAAATTTATACCACCAACATCTCAAGTTACAAGTCGAGCTTCGACTAACATTCAACACACAGAAGCAAACAAATCACAAAAAATAATTTTCCAAGCTTTAAATCATTTAATGAACAAATACAATCAATCAGATAAACTAATAGACGAATTAAAAGCTTCGCTTATTTATTTAGAACAAAATAGCCCGAATGCATTAGATTTATTTTTAAAAAATATATTTAGCATATTACAGACAAGGAATCCTAATCAATCGGCCGTTTTGTCTCAATATGGTTTAAATATTTCCGGAAATTCGAATAGATAATTAATGAAGAAAAAATAAATAAAAATTGTGACATAAATAAAAATTCATGACTTGTATATTGTCATTCCAATGAAAGAACGTTTTTAAATCGATATTGTTCACCCTTTTTATTTTTTAAGTAAAAAAAAAAAATTTTATTTTTTTGCCAAACATTGGCTTATCGATTTACGAGTGTATTTATAAAAACTTAGCAAATGAACAAAAAAAAATTTTTTTTTTCTCTATTTAAAAATTTTTTAAAGATTTTTTATTTTTCAAATTTACTTTTATTTCTATCAAAAATTATATCACTCTAATTTTATTAAAATAAAATATTTAATACTAATTTTTGCTTTATTTATAATTTATTTTAGAATTCTACACTAAAAGGAGCGTAGCGGATTTGTTATGCGAATCGGCCTTTTAATGAAGCCATCCAAGCAGCGTTTAGATATTTTGTCAATAAGTTAGTAATACTTGAGGAATTAATCGATATTAATATTTTTACGCTACTTGCTTGGCGTTACCAATTTCTGCCAGACTCAACTTTAATTTTTCTTTGCACTGTAATTTTTTTAGGTGAACATACTTAAGCTTCAATGTGATGATGAAGTAACGCATCCCTAATGCGTAGTTATTTTCGCTTTAGAGCGTAGAAATTGTCTCTTTTTCGCGTTAATGCGAGCTCTCCTTTGCTTTTTATTACGTATTAGGGATGCGTTACTTCATCATCACATTTTAGCGTAAGTATCTTACCTATCACAAAGTACCACAAAATATCTCAAATATACCTTACCGTAAAACCTAATTTTTAGTACCTGGTACAAATTGTTGGTTTCAGTTTTGTACCATGTAACAATTCTATGCCTGTAAACATATTTTGATAGTAAACTATGACGGTACAGATCATGTTTGTATCACTAGCAGTCTCTAATTTTTCCGAACAAAAAACTATTTTTATGTATTTATTTATAATATAAAAATCTTAATTTATATTTACATATTTATAGGATATTTTTTATTATGTTTTAAAAATTCTATTTTTGTACCATGGAATAAAAAGTGAAATGTTCGATGGTACAAAAATAAAATTGACTAATTCATCAATTTTGAAGGAACGAAATAAAAATAAATGAAAAATCCCCTAAAAAAAGAAAGGTTATTTTAAATAATAAATTGATAATTTACTGAAAATAATCTAAAAAGTAGATATTTTTATGGATACAAACATTTATTCCGTCATAATTTTCTATCAAAAAGTGTATTCAAAAACACCATAGGACCATGGTACAAAATCGAAATTTTCGTCTTTATACCGGAAAAAAAAATGGGGTTTTACGGTAGTTGTATCAAACAACTTGGATGATATAAAATTGTGGCTGATTGAACTTTATGAAAAAATATTTTAATGGGTTCGTAGTTTATACAAGGTTTATTTGGGTCTTTTTGAAAGTATTAGAAGCCTAATAACTAGTAGCTGACAGTCTATTCGTTAAAGTATTTGACCAATTTAAAATCTTTTTACATGTATTTTAGGTATAGATTGAATTGAGTCTATTAGTACCGAATTACTCGAAATGAAGAATATAACGGAACATCAAATCGAGTGAAGTTTTTTTCAAAGAAAACTCAAATTATAGTATAAATTTTTAGTTTCTAATTTTTTAGTTTCTAATCGATCAAAAAATGATTAGAATTAAGAATAAAAAAGTGCGAATTATTCTTAATTTCGGAGCTAAATACAGAGATTTTTAGATAAAAAAAATCGATTCTTATTGAAAATTAAGAGAATCACTTTGGGTTTTGGGGAATTTGTGATACTGGGTCTCTTACGCTTTTTCGTCTTATTCGAATATTTCCAAAAACTAAAATCTTTTTATAAATTTAAGTTAGGCCTTAACTGTTTTGTGTTTAGTGTTAGTTTAAATAAAATAAAAAATTATTAAAAAATAAAAAATCTTTTTATTAAGTTTTCTCAAACCATAAATTGAGTTAACAGTGTTAACTCAATTTATGGGTCGAACTCAATTTAACTAAATTTTTTCCTTTTTTTTATCCCTTTAAAGTAATAAAAAAAAGGAAAAAATTTTATGCCAAAAAAAAAGACTTGAGTTGAAATAAATGAGCAAACATAAAAAAAAAATTTAAGATAAAAAAGGACTTTTAAATTGAACTATGAACTGATTGAACTGAAAAGCTTGTTTGAATAAAATAGCCAACCTATTTTTGTGATCATGATTTCCTTGTTTAGATCAAAAAAATTTAAAGAATAAAAATGACTATCAATAATATAAACTTTCGTGCATACTTCAACTTTGGTGTTATATTGAAAATAATTGAACCTTCTTTATTCCTTTTCCTTTATGTTTTGTTCATTTTACATCTCATTTACATAACATTTTTTGTTTTATTTTTTACAAATTTTTAATCATGTATCTGTTTCCTCATTTAATAAAATATTATTTTTTTTACCATTTTCATAGCGTATTATAGTCAGTAGCATAATAAAATAAATAGGCATATATTTTTCATTAAAGTCCAAAATACTGTTTCAATTTGAGCAAATTTTTAACCTTTTGATTTTTTGCTCTCTCTCTCAAAAAATTTAGCTTAGAGGAGACCTGATTCAAATTTTTAAAATAGTTCGACGCTTTGACAAGATTAAGCTAGTCAACCTATTCAAAAGTATGCATCTAAGCCTAAGAAGAATACATAACTAAAAATAATGATAGAAGACAAATATTTCCAAAGCTAAATCCCGAAAGATTACTGCAATCTCATCACCACTATACCACTCTTCTCCTACTACCACTCATACCTTTCCAAATTCACATTTCTGAAAATTCATGAAATTCCATATGGAAAAATATCTAAAATATTTTTCGGAATTTGTATCTTTGATTAATTTCGAAATTTTTTTTTCACACTTGTTTTAAATTTTTGGTTTCGAAAAAATTATTGAATACGTCATTACTTACGAAAGATTTTTATTTAAACTTTTTAAAAAAATTTCGGAACCTTTCTAATTTAAACTGAGGATACTTTGAAAATTTCGTAACCCAACCCTACTTTTAGCAGGATATGTTTTTCGAGAAAACACGCATCATAATTTAGGATCAAATTTTTTTAATAAAAAATAGTTTTTAACATTTTGTAATTTTTTATTAGACTTTACTTTTATTGCATCACTATTACTCATAAACTTGAATTTTTTGGCTTGTAAGATAATTAAATTTTCAATTTTTAATGCAGGGTCAAATTAGATTTTTGATCAAGCGTTATTGTGCATTGAAAAAGGATCCATTTACCAAGACTAAGGATTCAAAAACATGTGTTTTTACCGTAACAGGTATTTTTTACAAGGAATTAAAAGAATAGAAGAAAAATTGGTTTAACTATTTTTATTAATTTCTTTAATAACTTTAAAACAAAAAAAATTAAAATTTAAAAAAAAAATCACAACGTTAAAAAAAAAACTAAAAAGCTTTATTTAAATAACCGGGTTTTTAGTGTTTTATTTTTGTATGTATGTGCTTGACATTAAAATAAACAAAAGTTTTAAAATTTTACAATTTTTTAAATATTATTTTTTTTTAGTGTTAAATAACAACCTGAATTTTTTTTTCAAAATTTATTTACATTTAGATAATAAAATAAAAGAAACAAATGAATCACCAAGATGTTGGTTCCTATATCAAAATCTTTTCTCAACAAAATAAAATATAACTCACTAAAATCAAAAATTATTTTATTAATAAAGAAACAAAAAAAAAAAGTACTTTGGTTATTCTCATTATTCTTAAAATTACTAAAATGAATGGATCAAATAAAAGATAAAATTGTTTATTTTGATTTGTTGCTTTAAAGACTTTCTTTTGACTTTTATTATGCAAAAAAAAAAGTAAAAACACACACACATATTTACAAGGAGTTAGTTAGGATTGGTGAATTTCATTCTCACTGGGTGATTAGATTATGTTTTTGAGGACTTTGATTCATTAAATGCTCGTAGGATTTTCGAAAGCATTGAGCTATAAGTGAATGTTGTTGTTGTTCGATTGATTCGGTGAGCATATGTACTTCGTTTGTTTGTTCTTCTTGAATAATTTGTAAATTTTTATTTAACATGTTTGTTTGTTGTTGAAGATCGTTGATATCATTATATGATGGCTCGGTTCGTTCAGTATAATTGGACGTTTCATTTTGATGAAAATCATTTAAAGCTTCATGATAGACCGGATTCAATTGAAAATTAAATTGCTCATTTTGTATAAGTGGCAGACATGGATGTTCTAAATTTTCTTGTTGTAAAATTTTAAGTTCTTTGTTTAAGCTCATTTTTACTTTTGTTTTATTTATTGATTGATTGTAGATTCGTTCTAGATGAGATCTTCTCAATACAATTAAAATTAATTTAAATTTCTTAAATGAATTACAAGTAAAAAACTGAATATTAATTGTAATTCCTGAATATTTTCAAATAATATTTAACTTGAAATTAAAAAAGAGGCTACACAAAATAATTTCTATAAAAACTTGTTTACAGAACCAGGACTATTTTTTGGTGATCCCTATTAAACTTTTTTCAATTACCCCTAAGCGAAAAACAAAAATTAAAGAAAATCTAAAGTTGGACTTAAAATTTTTCTTTAAATTTTTGCATTAACAAAGTGTTTAAGTTTTCATAATTTTATTTTTATATTTGATTAAATTTTGTCAACAATTTTAAAGTTTTACTTTGAAAAAAATTTTGGTAATTTTTTTAATAAAAAAATTGTTCATGAAAATTGAATAATCAGTGAGCCACGAAATTTACCAGTCCTAAAACTTTTTTTTCAGAAATTTTTCTCATTTTTTCGAGACCACAAATTCCATATTTCAAAAAAATTCAAACAATTCAAGATTAAATTCCAAAAAACAGGAAATTTTTTATAAAAATTGAAAAATCTATGCTGTAAAAATTTTTTTGTATCTAAAAAAGTGATGTATGCTGAAAATTTTTTTTTTGTATGTTGGAATATTAGCCCCTGGAATCAAATATGATTAATGATAAATATTTAAGAAAATGCTTTTTAAACAACTTAAACTTGCTCAACGTAAGAACAAAATTGAATAAAAAAAAAACTTACCTATTTGCATTAAGAAGCTCTTGGTGATTGGTATCGCTGGCTCGATGAATTTTCGATCGAGTCGATGATACTTTATTTTGTAAATAATTTTGATCTTGTGAATTATTACTATAAATTGAACTACAACCACTAAACGAATACTCTCTATCGCGTTGTCTTGTATATATAGGCTGTTGTTTCATGTCATTCTGTGTTTGTGCATCCATATAAGGCTCATGACGACTACCCTTACTAAAACTCGGTCTCTTTTTAAATGAATTAGACGGCAAATGATTATTATTAACATCATTCGATTGATTTTCTTCTTCATCACTCGAACGATTAAGTAATAAATTAGCCACCGGTGTACCCGAGGTTATGCTACCTCTAGACTGTCGTTTATAATTTTCAACATTAAAATCAAGACCATCAACATTTTCCAAATTAATTGTGCTCAATGTACCATTCTCGCTAGCCAAGCTATTATTACTAGCAATTATTGGATTATAACACAATTGAGTTTTTAAATGGTATAAATGATTAAAAAGTGATATGTTCGATCCGCCATCACTGGCTCGACGACCAGTATTACTTATAGGTGGTTGTAAATAATTGATATCATTTTTTTCATTTTTAGCATTTGATTCATGATTTGATTTGATGAATTTTGAATTTTGTTCGTAATTATTACAATACGAATGTTTTCTCGGATTGTGTTCCAATTGTATTGTTTGATACTCTTGGGCTAGATTAAAATGCTCTGAATTTATGTTTGGTAAATTGAAATTCGAGTTTAAACTTTGACCAAAATCTAAAATTTGATTTAAGTTTTGAGCCGAATTATCTTCGTTGATTCCTTCGGAATTAGTTGCGATTGTATGACGTCGTATAGCGTTGTATCGTGTCAAATAATCGCGGCCTAATTCTTCAATAGGTTTTAAATTTTCGTCAGCTTCATCGCTTTGAGCATTTTCATTAAAAGTTTCCAACATTTCAAATTTAGATTTAGTTATTTTGTAGCCATCTTGATTGAAAGAGTTGGGTATTAAATTTAAATAATTATTTTGGGATATTGTAAACTGTTGTTGTTGTTGTTGAATGTTATAAACTTGTTCTTGAGCTTTATTTTGATAGAGACTAGCTTCTGTTAGATAATAAATACCGGAATAACTGTCGAACTCGTTATTTGATATTGATTCAATTATTTTATTTTTGTCTAAATCATAACGTTTGGCTAATTCGTTAAGGATTTCTTCATTTGGAGAGTTTTCTAAGATAGATCTTTGAACAAAAAAAAAATCAAGATTAAGCTTTAGATTTACATTTATTTTAAATTTTTTAACAAGTCTTTGAGATGAAATCAAAACAGAAACTTTATAAATTTTCAATTCGTATAATTTTTAACAAACTAAATTTTTTATCTCTATACAAAACGGAAAATTTAGTTATATTTTTAAAATCACTGAAAAAATAAAAGCGACGACCTTTTTAGATGTTAAAGCTAGACGTCAGACGTTTTTTAATAGTCACCATTAGACAACTCGTTTTAATTAGTCAGGTCTTAAGTTTAAAATGTCTGAAGTTAAAAGCAACTCAATTATTTCAAGCAACTTTTTTAACCTTTTTTTTTTTATTAGACGCGACAAAAGAGTGTTGCTTTTGATTAAAAATCGTTCAAAACAATTCAATTTTTAGGCGTTATTAAACTCTAAGCGCTTTTAGATTTTTTTTTGTCCATATTTTCTTTTAAATTGATGTTTCTAAGGTAGGGTTCCCCAAGTCATTAATATTAGTATCTTTAAATTTTATTCCTCAATTGAAAAGCGATCCCGAGAATTTTCCGAATAAAAATTTAAATATATAATGATAATATCTAGCGAAGATGGTTTCGATTTCTGAGAAAACTATTTTAATAGAGGTCATTTTGTTAAAATAACTTTATTTTTAGTCATTTTTCATTAAAAATTTAGTTTCTCTGAAACTTTATTTTGCATAGTAATCCCTATTTTGCATATTATGAATCAAATTGTTCAAAATAAAAACCAAATTTTTTAAAGAAAGGTTAGCTCTTTAATTCAAAATATTTTCGGAATATTTTGATCAGAATAGACATGATTTATTTAGGCTCAAAAATAGTCATATTTTAACTAACGTTTATGATTTGGTGCACCTTAAGCGGCGCTTAACACAGTTTCTAAGGTTTAGATCTAGAACCCTCTGATTTTATTCAAGATTTTGATTATAAACGTGAGCTAATACTAAGATTTACGCATGCTCTTCATACGTTACTTTTGGTTTAGATGAACGCATGGTTCAGCAAAGAATAACGGTTTTTCGTCGATGCTCTAAATTTTGATTTTTAACTTATAGTGCATGTAATTATTCGCAAGGGTTTACGGTAATTTGTAAAGAATTTTATTTGTTCAAACTATTTTATCATATAAAGAAATTTAGTTATGGACTTTTGAACATAAAGAAGATTTTCAACATTAATTTTATGTTTTAACTTAAACTCAAAAGATCCATAAAAAATTATGAAGTTTGTCTATCACTTGTCAAAAGAATTTTTATATGCTTGTTGAATTGAGATTAAAAAAACAAATAAACTCGTGAATCGTTTTTGCATTTTTAAATTTTTTTAAATAAATTTTTAAAATACCTTATTTAAAAAAAATATCAAGTGAATAAATAATTCAATAATTAACGAATAAATAATAACTTTTACTGAAGATTTTACTGCCTACATTTTTTTTTTTAAATTGTTAGTTTTTTCGAAATTTTTTAAAATTAACCTTTAAAAAAATCGATTTAATCTTAAGTTTCAGTCGACAAAAACAATATTATTAAATAGAATTTTTTATGCATATTTTCAAAAAAAAAACTACATATTTTTAATGCAAAAATAAAGTAGAACTAGTTCAAATTCGATAAAAAGATACTTAGCAAAAAAAAATTAAGTGACTTAAATAAGAAAAAGATGCACAACTTACATATTTTCAATTTTATCAATCAAATGTCCAAAATCTCTACTTAATATAGATGATTCTAAGTGATCATAATTGATTGAATTTTTATCTGAATTAAGCCATTTATGTTTGATTATATCATCTAAATTTATTCTCTTATTGGGATCAACCATCAACATTGCATTTATTAAATTTTTACAATCTTAAAAAAAATTATAAAATTTTCAAACAAAGAATTCTTTTTTCTAAATGAATTTTACCTTCGGACAAAAAAAATGGTAGTTTAAAGCTTCCATTGATAACTTGAGATCTTAAAACAGAAAATTGACTCGCCTCAAATGGCAAATAACCACAGACTAGAACATATAAAATGACACCCAAACTCCATATATCAACTTTAGTACCATCATATCGCTTAGCCAAAAATAATTCAGGCGCGCAATAAGGTGGACTACCACAATATATATCGAGTAATTCATTTGGATTAAATGGACTAGAAAACCCGAAATCGGCTAATTTAATTCGCCAATTTGAGTCGAGTAGTAAATTTTCAACTTTTAAATCACGATGTACAATGCGATTTAAATGACAAAAATTAACAGCTGAGATTATTTGTCCAAATATGTTTTTGGCTTCTCTTTCACTCAACCTTTTTTTATGAATTATATAATCATATAGTTCGCCATTACTGGCATATTCTGTGACTAGACAAATAAGTTTATTTGTTTCCATTATTTCATAAAGTTTTATTATATTCTGATGTTTTTTTAAATGTTTCATGGATTCAATTTCTCGTTTGAGTCTTAATTGTTTGTCCGTGTCCAATACAGATTTATCGAATATTTTAATAGCTACTTTTTGTTTAGTCAACGAATGTGTGGCCACTTTGACCACAGCTGAATTTCCTTTACCTATGGTATTACCAATCAAATAATTTCCAATTTTAATTTGCTTAGAATTGGAATCCATTTTTTCTTGAAAAAAACCTTGAATGCCAAAATTTTTCTTAACATAAAAATAAAAAATAGATAAGTGTAATTAGCCGTCAATTAAAAAAAATAAAAAATTAAATTTCAAGAATTTTTTATTAGAGAAAAAAAAAAAACAAAAACACTATAGGTAAATGTATAGCTTAATTTATTATGTTTATTTTTTGTTGTTGAATTTATGGCTTTAATAAATAGAGAAAGAGAAAGAGAAAAAGAAAGAGAGAGAGAGAAAAAAGGGGAAATTTCTAATTATAATAAAATTCTAGTTTCGTGCAAATTTATCTTGAAATTTCACGCTACTATTTAATTATGATAATAAAAATAAGAGAATGATATTGCAAAAAATGGTATGATTTTTTTTGTTCTTCATAGACAATGCTAACAGTCCCGATGTTATTTCGTTTTTAAACAAATAAATAAATAAATAAGACTCCATACATTTCAAATTATGATAATTTAGAAGCCCTTGAGAATGAAAGGAAATAAGAATGTTATTTAACAATTTCTAGAAATTTATCATAATTTCAAAGATATAGTTGTAGTGCAGTCTTACGTCACTCAAACAAGTCTAGATTTTAAACTGTCTAAGAAAACTTAAATGAAAAAAAAAACAGTAGATTAAACAAATAAACCAAACTGTTTTTTTAGCGTCAATTTATTTTCTAAATTACAAGTGAATATTACCATGGTGTCAAACTCTAAAATTTAATCTACTTATTTTACACAATTTTTTTTTATTAGAAAAAAAAATTAATTTTTAATAACAAATATGAAATTAGAATTTTAAAAAATCGAGCTTATTAATCAAGGTCTTGAGATTACAAATAAAAAAAATTTTAAATCATGGCCTATACGTAGCCTAGGTTAAAATTAATTGGTTTTTATGAAATTAAAACTATTTGGTTTAGCCTTTGTTTTTTCTATGATTCTTTTTCTTTTGGTTTATATATTTTTTTATTGAAGCATGCTTCAAGTACTATATTCAAAGCAAAAATGAAAAGAAATTTTTTTTTTTGTAATTTATTAAATTTGTTAATCTGCAGTAGAAGAGAAAACAACAAACAAAAAAATTCTTAAAAAAGAATTTGGCTATCCTTGAAGATTTTTAAAAAAGAATCATTCCTAAATTTTTTAAAACCCAAGTTTTCTTTAATTTTCGTTCATAAAATTGAATCAGGTTTTTTATTTGTTTATTACTATATTCTTTTTTTGTTTTATTTAACTTGTTGAAAGTTTAAAAATTCAAGTTGGAAATTAAGCTACATTTAGAAAAGAGTGGGAAAACAAATTAAAAGGCTTAAAGTTTAAAAGCACTTACTTTATTAAAAAATTTAAAATTTTTTGATTTCATAAACTAATAAAAAATAAAAAGATAAATCTAAATATCTATTGCTTTATTGAGAAATTTATTTTTTAAATCTCAAGCTTAATAAATAACTTTTTTGTTTAAACAAAATATGTAAATCTGTAATAAAAATTTTGCTTACTCATGATTTCATCGTCTTATTTTATTTTATTTTTTGTTGTCGAAATATAATTACAGGATCTAAAATATTACGTAACAAGTTATAACGCCCTAGTCTAGTTCGTAGTGTTTTAACGAATTTTGTAAAAATCAATAAGATTTTGTCTATATGCCGAAAAAAGCTGATTCAAAAATAATTGAAAAAAATTGATTTTTTGATTTGAAGAATTTTAAAAAAATAGGAAGCACAAGTTGTTTTTGATTGTCGAGACATGTTTTTACAATTAACATTTTTTACAAACAAAAAATTTTATACAACAGAGAAAATTTGCCCAGTATATATTTTCTATAGTTCATTTTCAAAACTTATTAGTCCGAGTTTTTAGATTATTCTTTTTATATCTTCTTAACAAGGAAATTCGATTAAATTACTTAAATGTTATAAAATATATATTCTAAAAATTAAATATTATGAGACTACTCAATTTGAACCAAAAATTTACCTGTAATTTTTTACTTGCAAATTTTGTTACGTGGTGATATTGAAATTTAATCAACAAGAGGAGGTTTTAGTTTAGATACTATTTCATGAAATTAAATACTGAAAAATTTGGATTCTTTTCAAAATATACCATCTGGATACGTATAATTCAAGTTACTTAATTATAAAATAATCAAAAATAAAAATGCATGACAAGTCGTCTTTTGTTTAACTTGTCTAAGTTGAGTGTTCAACTAAAAAAATTGGTCAAAACAAACAGAAAAACATATAAATACTTAACTATACAGTAAAAAATAAAAGCGACTAAGGCACCAATTTTAGACACCAACTATTAAAATACTTTTTAGGTAATTTAGAAAGGAGTTCGATTTTAATATTATTTTTATGATCGGATATCATCTTCAAGCTGAAAAACAGGCATTTATATCAAAGTAAAAAATAGACGGACCGACCATGTTCTAACCGACCTAACATTCGTACTCAGCTTGTAAAGAGGATTCAGAATATATATATAAAGAACTTCACTTATGCCAAAAATAGAAGTCTTACTATAATTTCTTTTTTTTTTCTTTATTTATTGAATTTTTTTTTCTTTTAAAATTAAAAAAAAAATTATTTTAGGCGCTTTTGAAAATATATTTTGATTTTTTACAGTGTACACAAATGAATTCTCTTCGCTATTCATTATCTAATAGTTGAAAAATCAAACGGAATACAGGACAAAACGGTTCAAAGAAAATTCAATAAAATATAAAATTTTCATCTATTTTGATGTGTTAATAAGCTTAAGATAACTTAATAATAAGATTTTTATTGAAGAGATATCTTCATAATACCTTAGAAAATCGATAACATGCAAGGAAAATTTTTCAAGAGAGCAAAATCAAAAATTTTTTATAACAACATTTGAAAAATTAAAAATAATGTCCCTCTAAATAATTTCAAAAATTAGAATTCAGCTTCAATTTAATTATCTAATTCTTATTACATAAAAAATTTAATTAAAATTAATTTTCCTTATCTAAGCTTTAAGGAGAAAATGAAATGCGAACTAATAAAATTCGATATTTTAGTAATAAAGGAAGATGTATAGAAAGATTTTATTTTAAAATATTCTATCGAAAAAATACAAGTGTTTAATTCAAAACTGTCTTTGCTCAATTTTTTTGCATTAATATGCTTATTAAAATCTTCTAAATATAAATTGCTATGAACTTTATGAGCCTATGAAAAAAAAGCAAAAATAGCAAAAAATATGTTTATTAAAAATAGTAAATAAAATAAATTTTTGAGAGGTGCCAACTTCCTAAAATTATTTTTGAGGGTATTCTAATCAGTTTTTTAATTGACACTGTATCACGTGACATTCATGTAATTTCATATATGTCACATGTTAAAAAATAATTAAAAATTTTTCATAAAGGAAAAATAATTAATAGAATTTATTCGCTAAAAAATCAATTAAGAAAATATTACTTCAATATTGTCTAAATAGCAAGCAAAAATGTAGTGATATTTGAGTATGTATTCTAAAATTGTCAAGAATTCTTAATGATAAAAATATTCAAAAAATTTAAAAAGATGTAAACTATTTTTCAAGCAAGAAATACTACATCCCAAAAATTATTGGAAAAAGTATAAAAATGTATTTTTTTTATCTTTTATAAAACTTGACTGCTTTAAACATTCATAAAAATGGTAAAGAATTTCAATTACACAAAACAATTTTAAAAATTAATTTATCTTTAAAAAAAAATATTTTTTTAATAATTTTTTCAAAAATAAATTTCAAATAAAAAAAAAAACTCATTAGAATTTTTTTCAAAAAACAATTATTTTTTATTAGAAAATTCAAACAAAATAATTTATATTTATTAGATCAAATAAAGGATGTACTATTCTGGACATTCATTTGTTCCCAATATGAAAATTCATATCTGTTCAAATTACTTCATAAACATTCGTTAACGTTCAAGAACATTCAAAAGAATTCACGTGAATACAAATGAATACTTGTGAATATTCACAAAAATTTATTTTCGGAACATATGAATGACCAGGATAGTAGTAATTTTTTTAGAAAATGTTGTCATTATTGTTTTTCTCCAAATAAAATAAGAAAAATTGCAAAAAACTTGCCTAGAATTTATTGATAATTTTTGAGAATCGTTTTTCACATTTATCGGTTTTTTACAGAAGCTTTTACTTTAGTTTAAAATTTATTCTTAAATTTTCACTTCACGAGCAGGAAAAATTTCATTTTTAGGCTCGTGTATTATTTTGATTTCGATTATTATAAAGATTAAAAATATTTTTATTTTTTGATATTTTGTAAAGTAAAGAGTACACCCTCATAAACGATGTACACGTGCCATATAAAGCCTGCATCATATGTCTGCATGTGCTTCTGAACTATTAATTAACTCAAATTAAACAGGATCAATTAATATTCTTTAAAAAAAAACAACTAGCATTTGAAAGTATGAATCAACTTTTTTATGAAAAGTTGATTTGACATGTGGAGATAATTTTACGTAAAATTTTAATATGAAAAGGACAAAACCAAAATGATTTTTGAGAAAGTTTTATCATTTCCTTTAGTTATTCAATTTTTGACCCCAAGATTTTTACGTAAGTTTACTTAAAATCCAATTTGAATGCACCAACAAGAAACAAACGTAGCTTGAAAAATGAAATAGTAGAATTTTTTTTTCGATTTTTTAAAATCTTTTTTTTTTTAAATCTTATCAAAGTAGTCACGGGTTTTTAAATGTTCTATCAAATAAATGCAAATCACTTTTATTATCGTCTTGACTACATATAAATTCTAATAGAGATTTTTAACACTTGCTTCATTTAAACTAATATACATCTATATTTATAGATTATTTTAATAAAAATTTTTGCCAAGTCAATAAATTATTTAAGTTTTTTTTTTTTATTTCTTTCCTTTTAAATGGATGGATTCATGAGTAAATGTAGAAAATAAATTGTTTTAAATTTTTCTAAAAAAAATAAAAAAATCGAACCATTTTATTTGATCCTAAAATATCAGTTTAGATATTAATGATTTTACTATGACAAAGCATTAGTAAAAACAAATATTTATAGAAAGATTTACTCATTAAAAAAATAACGTACGATTCACAAAAATTGACTAAATTAATACAATTTTAGAACTAAAATTGTTCTAAAAACAATAAATTATTGCAAAAAAAATTTGGAACAAAAAATTTTTTAACTTTTCTTCAGTCTTATGACTTTTGCCATCAAATTTTACTAAAACAAGTATAATAGACTTTTTTATAAAAATTTTTCGGACAAAAATCCTTTTAGTGTGGATTTTTCATCGTCTAATTTCTAAAGAATAGAGAAGCCTAAATTTTTGTTTGCGATAAATAATAGATTTTTAAAATTTAAAAATGACTAATTTTAAAAGATATTTCAATATTATGATATTTACTCTAACTATTTGTGTTTTAATTTTCTTTAGTTAAAACTAGAATGTTCTAAAAATTAAGCAAAAACTTTGTTTAAAAGAATAATTAAACAATAGGATTCTACTTTAATACAGATTCGTTGACTTAACCTCATCTAGATCCAGTTTACTTAAAAAAATTATTATAAACTTGTCTATTAAGACTATTTTGTAAAAAAGAACCAAATCTTTAATGTTAAAAAACTTGGTATGTTTTTACATTATAGACAAATTGCATAGTCGATTTAAATCAAAAAATAAAAGTGAAACTTTATTTTAAAAAAAATTTAAATCATTTCATTTGATTGCGAAAAACACTGAGCTTTAAATTTTTAAATTGATTTGAATACCAATTTTAATTTGTAAAATTTTGCGGCTCAGAACCTGGGGCGAAAGGACTCTAACTTGTTTTAAATGTAACACTAAAGATTATCAGCTAATCATAAAATTACTAATTATTATCTAATGTAGCTTAATGTTAGACGAATTTTGATGAAAATTTATTTATTTAACATTACCAACTTATTGATTCGTCAAACCAAGTCAACTCTTTAAAAAAATTTCTTATTAAAATTACCATAAAAATTAAGGTGAAAAGATGATTTTTAGTTTATTGGATGGTTTTAGAAAATTAAGAGTTTTAAAGACTTCATATTGGAAAATATTTAAATAGCTTGCTTACTTTTAGCCGTGTTTAAATAAAGTCTAACTTGAAGTTTATGAGCAATTTAGTCTGTGCTTTTGGTCTAAAAGTAGAAAATTTTGAACTGTGAAAAAAGAATTTTTAAGTAATATTTTTAAAACTTTTAAATAACAGAGCAAAATAAAAATTAGATGATTTATTCAAAATCAGTAGATGTAATTTAATTTCTAAAAATATATTTGAAAAAATTGCGTATTTTATTTTTTACCTAGGTAATTTGTTTTTAAGCATATTTAAATAGGTACCAGCAATTGTTTTGAGTTAAAATTAAATTTTCGAAAAAGCCGACAGCCTATGATTGCTGAAAAAAAACTGCCTGGAAACTTCTGAAGAAAATTCAATGAAAATTTAGTTTGTATGAATAATCAATCGGTCGCTCTGGTTTCTTGCTTTAAAAATACACAATTCAAAAAAAGAAACAATTTTTGAAAATAATGGTACCTAACTTGTTTTAATTTAAATTCTCATCACTAACATCTAACAAATTTAATAGTTTTTGTAAAATTGATCATATATTGCATCTATATCTAATATTTCCTAATTTTGATTGACTTAACAGTTAATCAAACTTGAGCTTGAATATTTGATTAAGATTTCAAAATTAAAAAAAAAAAATGTCGTAAATAGTTATCGTAATTGGGGGACGTAAATTTCAACTGGAGGTCCAAAAAAAAGCAAAAAAAAAACTGGGATTAAACATTTTTTCTCTAAATGGGACCCTAATTTTTGAACTTTTTGTATTTTTGCAATCTAAATTCATGTAAAATGAGTTCCGCTTGAGGTTTGATTGAAACTTTTTGACATATGTGGACCTTTCAAATTCCAAGTGAATAAAATATCGAATAAAAATAATTGTGGTCAATATTTTAAAAGTTAGGGTGGTTTAAAACAGCCAAGACAGACCGTTCAAATAATTGTCGTCGACGTTGAATTAATGGTTTTAATGAATTATTTTTTAACAAATAAATAGAAGATGTTCTAAATATTTCAAAATCTTCATGATCTCCAGAATTTTGGTCCATCAAAGAAACATGACAAAAAGTCTCGAGCCAAACTCAAGTTCAAAGATAGGGAATTATGAAATGAGACTCAAAATATTTTTTACAATATAGTTCATATTATATTTGAACTTAGATTACATATCTAATGTTAAAAAAAAATCGAATTTTGTCAATTTCATGATCTCGGTCTTCCCTGTTTTGTGAGTATTGATCACTAAATCTGTTTCTATCGAAATTTAGCTCAATAACTAAAAATTCCTATGAAAAAAATAAAAAAAAGCCGACAAATTTCTATCAATATAAAAGCCAATTTTGACTTTAAATATAATAATTTTTTAGTGTTTTTAGAACGTTTCTATTGAAAAAAAAAACAATTGTAACGCTTAAAAAAAGAAAGACAGAGAAATTTTTTACAGAGAATTAAGTCACATAAAATGACTCAAGTCTTTTTATTTCGATTGACTCAGGCTCTAAAATCTGAGTCATTTTATTTTAAATCAGACTCAGTTTATCTGAAAATCTTTAGAAGGCAAAGGCTGAGACTTTAAAATAAGTCAATAAAAATTGCTTGATTCACTATCTCTGCTAACAACTCACATTTTTTGTGACCAACTGGTCAAAAAACGCTTTAAAACTTTAACAAGAGGCTCTGAAAAAATTATAATTAAAAATAAACTGCTCAAAGATCAATTTTAAACATAAAATTTTATTATAAATATTTTGCTTTACCTAATAAATTCAAAAACAAAATTCAATTTACATCACTTCTATCGAATTTGCGTCGTAGCCGTATGTTGAACAGACTCGACATTACTATCGAACCGTACCGTAAAACTATACTATAGGATTCGAATTTTTTGTATCCGATATCAAAAATAAATAAATGAAAAAAATTTTTTTAGGTTCTGTTTTGATAATTATTTCTCGGGAAAAAAAATTAGTTAAGACAAAATTTGCTTAAAAAAATTTTCAAAAGCGTTTGACCTTTCCTTTCATACTAAAAATATCATTTTCCCGAGTCGACTCCCAATACTGAATATAAAGGACAATCTCAACTGAAAGAGTTATTAAAACAAATAAAAAAGGTTGTAAATTAAATTCACATCATAAAAATACCGTAAAGTCGCGTAATATAAGGTAGATCTTAGGTTTTATTACATGTAATACTACCCGAAAAATGGTTGTTATTTTGTCTGAAATTTTTTCAGATAGAATTGCGCAATTATAAATGAAAATTCATTTAAAAAAGAGAAATTGATTAAAAAAAAATTAAATTACAGCATTTCTACCGAATAAACAACGTAACCATACCAGGCTGAACCGTATCCGAACTGTACTAAAAAAAACAAAAATTTTTTTAATTTTTTCGCAGCAATACTCAGACCGGACCCGTGAAAAAATTTCTTTATTATTTGTTTTTAGATTGATTTTGAGATAAGAAATATTTTTTGAGTACCTTACGATAACGGTACTCGATTGATTAAAAATAGGCAAATTTTTTAATTAAAAAATTTATTACAAGCGTTTATTAAATCCAAAATTTTCTCCTAAAGAACAATTTTGAGAAAAATTAAAAAAATATCAGGCAAATAAAAAACTTTTCGCAAAATTTTCAGAAAGTTTTAAAATTGATTTTATCTATTACCCACACTAATTAAATAAAAAATTAATGGTTTTTAAATAATGTTTAAAAACCAATTTTTCCCAAAACTGATAGACTCTAAACTTTGGTCATATGAGTCACTTCCTAAAAGGCAAACTATTGTGATTTTACTGTTTTTTTTTACTAAATCTGGTGTGCTAAAAAAATATTGTATGATTGTTAAATCTATTGGAGCTGTTTGCTTACATTTTAAATGTCTTTCTTCTTTTAAGAATAGGCGTTTCTTCATTATTCTGGGTCTCATGGCGTAGAATATTTTTTTAAAATTTTAAAAAGCGATAATTCAGCTAAGAATTTAAATAACTTTTTTGCTAATATAAAGTTACATGGTACCGGTACGGTCTAAGTATGGCGGTGAAAAAATTAAGAAAATTTTTTTTTTTTAGTACAGTTCGAATACGGTTTAGTCTGGTATGGTTACGTTGTTTATTCGGTAGAAATGCTGCGGTAGATTTTTTTAATCAATTTCTCTTTTTTAAATGAATTTTTATTTATAATTGCGCAATTCTATCTGAAAAAAAATTCAGATAATTACATGTAACTATAATAGGAGAAAAAAGCATCCATTTTTCGGGTAGTATTACATGTAATTAAATGGTGAATTTTTATTTATAATTGCGCAATAATGAACGCGACTTTACGGTACTTGAAAAATTGTTTTAAAAAAATAGTTTAATAACTTAAGGATTAATTCGATTGAGTTAAAAACGTGGTAGCAAAAATTTTTAAAAACTCGACTGTTCCTAAATTATCTTACTGTAATAATGTCGTGTTGATACTAGAGCTAAACATGAATTATTTTACATCTCCAAATAAAATTAACTATTCTTATTCTTCCAATTTTATTCATTTTCAATTATTTTATGCTTCAAAATATCTTTTTTTTTCAAGTTTTTCATTAAAATCAATAATAAATAAAAAATTACTAAGTAATATAAGATAGGAAACACTTACAATTTAATAGCCATTTTGAAGCATATTTTATTTAAGGACGAGAAGGCAAAAATTTTTTCAAAATACTTTAAGACAAAAAATAAGCATTTTTATTAATATAAAGCTAAACTGGTAAACGAGGTTGCAACTGATTTCAAAATTTTTAATTTCAAAAGTATTTATAAATGCATAGAGTAAAGCATATCTGCAGACAAAAATTATAAATTTTTTAATTTTTTCATATGTTGTTTTATAGAAGTACCTAAGCAAACGAGCGCTAGTTTGATTTTGTTTTAGAAATTAACAAAGCGAAATGGTAGGTTTACACTTTTTTTTTTATAAAATTACCATTTTTATATCCTATTGAATCGATGTTATTGATTTATTTACTCATTATGTAAAGGCTAACAAACCGAAGGATAAAGCCGATAAAGGCAAATCGAAACCAGCCAAAGACTCCGGTGGTGGCGGTAGCAAACAAAAAAAGAAGGCAAGTCTTTTATTAATAATTTAATTCGAATTAAAACAAAAGAGATTAATGTTTTTTTTTCTAATATGTGAACAGAAGTGGTCAAAAGGAAAAACTCGTGATAAATTAAACAACTTGGTCTTTTTCGACAAAGCCACCTATGATAAATTTATGAAGGAAGTACCAACTTATAAATTAATCACTCCATCAGTTGTTTCTGAGCGTCTTAAAGTCAGAGGTTCATTGGCTAGAGCTGCTCTTAAAGAATTAGCTGCCAAAAGTAATTTCATTAAATTTTTAACTAAACACAAAATTTTTGAATTTAAACTTTTCTTTTTGAAAAATTTTAGATTTAATCAGAACTGTTTCACGACACAGTAAACAAGAAATTTACACCAAAATCGAACGTGAAGGTGAAACTGCCGCTGAAAAATAAAAAAAATAATTATATTTTTTAAAAATATTTTAATAAATAAATATTTTTAAAGAAAAAAAAAAACGATTTCTTTGATTTAATCGACCATCATCGACCTATTGCTTTCAACAAATACTTTAAGTTTGATGAAATTCTTCTATTCACTACAGTAAAATCAGAGAAATCAAATTTTTGATTTGTAAGAGTAAATAATGAGTAATATATTTTTATAGTAAAAGTATAAAAAATTAAAAAAGTACTAGAGTGTAAATGAATCTAAATAACTTCGGTAGTTTTTGTATTAAGAAATTTATTGAAAATTAAGTGACTATGAGTTCTGACTTTTCAAGTCATTCAATTAGTTAATCTAAAGATTAAATTTCTTAACAACCTTTACAACTCAAATAGATTTCTAACAAATCCAGCTTAAGTTTAATTAATTTTTTAAATTATTTAGATCAAAATCATGAAAAAAAATTAAACTTAATATATAAAAATTATAAAATAATTTCTTGACACTCAAAGAAGGAATGAGCCAAAATGACTCCTTTTTAAAGATTTAAAGCTGTTCCTAGACTACTTATTTAACTTTAAAGCGATTTTTGTTGATAAAGCCTTTAATTCAAAAGAAACTGATAAATTTTTACAAAAATCCGACTCTTAGACACAAGTTTTGCCGGGTAAATAAAATATTATATGTTAAAGACATAACATTTTATAGCCTTAAATCCTTTTAAAACCTTAAATTCTTTAGAGGATTATTGTTTTCGCTTAAAGGAAAAAAAATTATTTTAGACTTACTCAAAATCTCTTTTGGAGTACAAATTCTTTGATTTTTAAAAGATAAAAATAAAGAGTTTTGGAAAGGATAGGTATAAAAACTGAAAATCACATTACTTTTTAGTCCAAATTCAAAACTGGATAAAAATCCGTAAAATGGTTTTAGAAGACCTTGGAGATGTTTTTAAGACTATTTGATCAAAGTTTTTTAGTTAATATTTATTATACGTTTACTTTAAGATACAGCGGTTCTTATTTAAATGTAACATCTAGCGTAACTTTTGACCGTAACCGTAACCAAAGCTCAAACAACTTAAAATTGAAAATTAAGGCTAATTAACACGAGTTACTGTTATGGTCAAAAGTTACGGTTTACATTACATTTATATTAGAACCACTGTAAGAGAAAACAAAGCTTAAAGTGTTAGAAATGCATTTGCTAGTTAGTGTACAAAGTACAAAAATTGTAGTTTCACGGTGTATCATTTTTAAAAACTTTTAGATTCACTTTTCTGATTGAAATAAATTTTAATGAAAATAAAAAGATCCCAGAGTTTTTAGACTATGAGGCGTATTTCCCGATTTACATCCGATGTAACGTGTGTTTTAAAGGATACCATACTATCTGTTAAAGTCAAAATTCTGTAAATTCTAAAAAAGAATGTAACTTAAAAATTTTTCGTCATTTTTTTTTTTGAATAAAACCCAAAGATGACGTCATATTTTAAAGGTTAAAATGATGGAACGTTACAAATTAATCACCAATCCTATACATAAAACATTAAGAGTTTTAGATAAACTGCTTAAATTAATATATAAAAAATAAAAGATGTTTCGTATTTAAATAAAAAATTCTTAAGAGCTTTTTATTAAAATGGTTCCATAAATTTTTGTCAATTTTAAAGATCAAAACTTTCTGGAAGCGTTGTACACTTTTTTCCAATTGTATATCATACCAAACTATTCAACCGTACTTAGCCATAAAAAACACTTATCCTAATTATCTCTCTGTAGCTTCTCTACGGTACGGTACGTTTCAAAATAATTTTTCTAAGAAATGTCACATAGTTTATCTTATGATAAAATAATTCTAAAACTTTTTTTTTTTAATTTTTTTAATTGTTCTACTTTCGATTTATCCTGGCTTTAAGTGCCTAAAAAAATCAAAATAAATAAGAATGAGTTAAAATTTATTTGTTTTATTTTAACATTTAAGAGTTATTAAGAAATTCATACAGTATTTTACATTTTGTAAAAATAATATTAGAGATTAAAAATGGCATGTTAGTTGATAGACCTCAGTCAAGTCGTCCAAAAGCTGCTCTGAAGTTGCTTTTATTCGTTTTGCTATTTCATTACGTTCTGGATAACTCATGTTAAAAAACTCAAATAACAAATCACCATCGAGAACATTTTTTTGAAAATTAGACAATTCTTTTCGTCTTCCTTTGTACATACGATAAGATTTGGGATTTAGACCAGCATAATGTGGTTTCATGACTATAATTGCATTTTGCAACATAAACAACCTTAGAAAAGCTTTGCTACTAATTGGTAACAAATAACCAATTCCACCGTCAAGATTTGCTTTATTTTTTTTTAAATAAATTTAGAATTTCTGTTTTTGAGAATTAATTGATTTTTTAATTTTACTTAAATAAGTGACTTGTCGTTTTTCAGCCATAGTAGCTTTTTTATCCATACTGGGATCATTTACTCGGCATTTTAGTCTGAACATGGAGTTTATTTTTGAACCAACATTAAACTCGGCTTTTTTAATTAACCATGTTCCTCCTTGATTATCATGAGCTATACAAAGCACATTAAATAAAAAATTAGTTCGATTTGAAAAAAAAAATTTGAAAAGAATATTTTTTAATTTTAAAAATTTTTTTGACTAATTTTCTGTATTGACCGACTTTAGACCGACTTTATTTTCTATATTAACTAAATAAGACGCTGATTTTAATTTCGAAATTTTTCAGAATTTTTGAAAACGTTATTTTTTTCGTTATTTAAGTTTTAAAAAATTCTTATTTGATCAAAAAATAAATTGAAATATTATTTAAATAAAGAAAAAAGAAACTTTGAAAATTTAAGATTTGAAATTGTAAGAAAAAGTCTAATGACTTTAAGACAGCGTAAATACCATTAATTAAGCAATTGCTTTTTTTGCATACAAAAAATTATTCAAATTTAGCCTCTCTGATTTCTCAGGCATGTTAAGGTTTTTTGCTTTTTTTTGACTAATAAAACTACTCTGCAAAGCTCTTAAAATTACTTTTGTCGTTAAAAAATTTGTTGCACCTGTTGGCCAAGTCTGCAAAAAATTGTGCAATTTTAATTGCATATTTAATTTAGGCTTTTTCTAATGTTGTGAAAATTTGCAGTAAAAATTTTTTAATTGCAAAATTGTAAAAATCTCTGAATTAAGTGCAAATTTGCAACAAAAAACTTTAACATGCTGATTTCTCTTTATCAATCGGAAATTCGAAATTTGAAAAATTTTTCGTTAAAAGTAAATTTCTATCATGAAATGTAATTTCACAGTAAAATTAAACAATTTCGATACCGAAAGGATATGGTTTTTCACGTTTTTTTCTTGATTTTTATTTCAAGTACAATTTTTTTATTATTCACAATTTCAAGAAATATTCAGAAAAAACATTTAAATTTTCAAAAATATTTCACAGTTTTGAAAAATAAAACGTTTAACAACCCTAGTCAAATCTGCAAGTTTTTTTGTTAACATATTCTTATCGACAATGTTATAATAGACATGTCAAAATTGAAATTGAAAAAGATAATTTTGACCAAAATATACCTCAATAGGACTTAAAGAATTATTCTGCACTCAAAAATATGACTTTTTCAAAAGGATTTAATATAAACTAATGCCAAATTAAATTATCGCCAAAAAATTAATCCCAGTGAAAATATCGCCAAATTCTTAAATAAGAAACAATCGCCAAATTCTTAAATAAGAAACAATCGCCAAATTCTTAAATAAGAAATAATCGCCATTTGCTTAAATAAGAAAAGCTAGCCAAAAAATTAATAGCCAAAATTAATTTTTGCTATTATTTATAATTATTTTATTTTAAAATTATTAAAAAAACTAAAATAAAAACATTTTATGATAGAAAATGATTAACGGAATTAAGACTTAAAAAAAGGTCCCCAAGATCCGAATTCGCGTTATTAGAGATTGATTGAATAATACCGAATTTGTTATAAGAATGACTGAATAATGTATTAATTAATCAATAAAAAAATCTGATCTTAATGATATTGCCTTTTAAATAAGCAATAAATTTGTTACCAGACTTTTCTATCAATTAAAATTTTTTGAGATTATTGTTTCCCCACAATGAAATATCTCTTTCCCGCAATAAGGAAACTTTTCCCCACAAACACGTTTCTCTTCGCCACAAACGACTTTTAAACACAAAGATATTGTGTTAAAGAGAAAAAAAAATTATTATTCCAAGTTTTTATAAATATTGAGAAAAATATTTTCGCAACCATGACTTTTTTGCCAGTATAAATTTAGTTTTTATACAGCACAGCTAATGAAAAAATGGCGTAGCCGAACCGAACCGAACTAAAGCGTACCCGAACCGTACTCCGTACCGTAGACTGTACCGAACTCCGTACTAAAAAACGTACCAAAAACCGTACTAAAAAGCGTACCAAAAACCGTACCTAAAGGCGTACCGAAAACTGTACTTAAAAATTTGAGAAAAAAAAGGTTTAATTAATTAATTATAAGGAAAAATTAATGAAAAGAAAGTAAAATTTAGTAAAATTTAATTTAATAGAAAGGCATGTTAAAGTTTTTTGTCAATTTTCTTTTTTTCAATTTTTTTGATCAGCAAAAATAGCTCTGCAAAACATTTAAAAAAATTTTTGGTGGCAGAAAAAAATGTTGCATAGTGAAGCAAAGCTTGCTCCACCTGTTGGCAACGTCTGCAAAAAATTGTGCAATTTTAATTGCGTATTTAAATTAGACTTTTTTAATGGTGTGCAATTTGCAGAAAATAATTTTTATTGCAAAATTTCAGAAATCTGTGAACTCTGTGCAAATTTACTCTAATTTAAATACGCAATTAAAATTTCACAATTTTTTGCAGACGTTGCCAACAGGTGCAGCAAACTTTGCTTCACTATGCAACATTTTTTTTTGCCACCAAAAATTTTTTTAAATGTTTTGCAGAGCTATTTTTGCTGATCAAAAAAATTGAAAAAAAGAAAATTGACAAAAAACTTTAACATGCCTATCTAATCGGATAATCAATTTTGTGAGAATCCAAATTTATTACTAAAAAAAATTTCAAAAGAATATTTTGAAAAAAAAATAGCTTTAACCATAATTTTTATAATTTTTTTACTGAAAATTTTTTTTTCTACATTTTTTTTCTAAATTTTTTCAGTACGGTCTACGGTACGAAGTACGGTTCGGGTACGCTTTGGTACGGTTCAGTACGGTACGGTTCGGTACGAATTCGGTTCGCCATTTTTTCATCAGCTGTGCTGTACTAGAAAAATGGTTAGAAGCTGTAGTTATGCGAATTTTTAAATATAGATTTTCAGATGATTCTTCACCAAGAATAATGCTGGAAATTTTTCCCTCACTTATTTAAAATAATGGGCGAATCTTAATAATTTTGATCTATTCTATGAAGTGAACATGGGAAATAATTGAAAGAAGGGACTTTCTACCAGTTCAGCCTAATATTTATTATGAGATTAAATTATTGATTTATTTTTTATTTAAACTATTGGTACGGCATCCAAACGAAATTATTCGTTTTTAAGACTTTGAAATATTTTTTGTGTTGAAGAGATATTTATTTTTTTTCGAAATTTGTGCTTAAAAGTTTTTGTTTTGTGGTGAAGAGATTTTTTAATAAAAATGATTGATTTTGTGGCGAAAAGTTTCAAGATGTTGGGAAGAGTTTTTTTATTGTGGGGAGAAGATTTTTGTTTGTGGGGATGAGGGAGACCCAAATTTTTTACTGGCAAAAATTATGGTATAAAGCCTCTAAGATTTTCCATTTTGTAATCAACATATTTTCGAAGTTTTTTTTTCTATGTAATTTTCTATATAAATTTTTTTTTAAATTCGAGACAAAATTTCTCTTTTTTCTTTATTGAATTTTTCAAAGCGATACACTTACGATACTTTTTTTAAAATTTTTTATTTACTTTTTTTTCCTTTAAAAATAAATCATTAAAAAATAAATACTTTTAAAATTAATATTTTTAAAAATTGGCATTAAAGTAATTTGGCGATAAATTAGAAATTAGAATTTGGCATTTAATTATTTTGGCTTTTATTTCAAAATAAGAAACTGGCGTTTATATATTTTGGCGATAAAATCCTTGATATTTAAATTTTGGCGTTTATTTCATTTGGCTATAATTTATTAATACCCTTTCAAAAGCATATAGAAAATAAGTTTTACTTACAATCATTTTGATAAGCATAAATGCTTAAATTTTTCTCTGAATCAGCCGCTTAACGAAAAAAAACAATGTAAATTAAGATAAAAATTAATGAAAATTTTTCCAAAAATTCCTACCAATGAATCCCAAATTGGTATTATCAACAAAATATTCACATGAAAAAATATCTACAAAATGCTTGTCCTTTTAATTAACAACAAAAAAATTCAAAATTCAAACTTTTTTAAATTTTATTTAAATAAAAAAACTACCTTGGCTACAAATGAAAGTTTAGTGTACTCATGTTGAAATCTAACAAGTGAAATACTCTTATGCATATCCGCAATTAGAACAAAATTTTTCAAAGTAACCATTTTGTGAATATAAAAACTGCAATCAATAAACGCCTTGCCTATAAGCTCATTATTTTTAAACTCCCATATGAAAACTTTTTGTCCTACACAACCAATTAAATGCGAATTTACAGACTCTAAACATGACACTGGACCTTTTTGTTCTTTTTCATAAATTGACTTTAATTTAGTGTTTGTTAAAGGCTTATCTGGCTCGGGTACGGTCTCAATTATATCAAATATTATAATTCGACCTCTTGAATTGACATCTTCGGAATAACAAAAAATAGTTGATGCGGCTAAGTATGATCTTAAACCAGACGTATGACCCTCATATGGTAAATCGATTATTTTCAAACAACTAACATGTTCCCATTCACCTAGTTGAAATTTACCATATGGTAGAGGTTCCCATTCAACTGGAGTGTATAACTGAATAAAAAATTGACTCTTCATCGGATATATAAAGTCATCGTCTTTTGGATATTCGGCTATTTCCTTATCTTCTTCGCCCAATTGCATTAATTTATTGGTTGGTTCTTGTTGATTGTAACATATAGCATATGTTTTACTCTCCTCATGATAACTTATAAAATTAACTGTTTGACGTATTTGAATTTTTTTAAGAACCCATGGGAAATCATAGTATATTTGTAATTTACCTATTAAAAAAAATTTTTAATTTTTTTTTTGAAATATTTAGAAACCCTTTATAGTATGTTGAACATGCGTGTCACAAGTTCTATTATTTGTGAAAATGATCGTTTCTTAGTCAACTATAACTACAAATAAAGCCAAAATTTAAGTAGTGAAAGAATATTTTTCGGTTTAATCTTTGGACAAATATTTTGACCTTTTACTTATTTCACCTTTTTAGGTTTTTAATTTTTGGCAAGTATGAATGAATGTAATTTCATACATAACTCATGTTTTTTATGAGAATTGAATTGATGATGAATCTTTATTTTTATTTTCTAATCAGATAAAGCTGTCAGAATAGTCAAGACAAACTTTAACTTAAAATAATTTTTGGAAAGTAAAAGTCTGACTTGGACTTTAAGTAATGCTTTTTACAAAAGTCAAGTCCGAATTCAAAAATATAAGTTTTAAGTCAGAAAATTGAATTGAATGACTTGACTTTAAAATTTTTTTTTTCGAATGTCGAGATATTACTTCACTTAAGTTTTGCTTTTTTTTCAAAGTAAACTTCGGACTTGACTTTGAAAATTATCTTAGCCAAAGTCAAGTCAAAACTTAATTATTAAAAATGAGAAAGTGATTACTTAATTGACTTTGACTTTTATCCAACTCTGATTGATTAAGATAAATTTTTACTATACTTAATTTACTATACTTAATAAAGAAAATTTCTAAATAAGATTGTTTACTTTACTTGGTAAATTGAAAGAAAGTAAAGTGTTCAGCTCTATTTATAAATCTATCAAAATATATAAAACTAAACAATTTATAAATTCAAAACCTCGAGGATATTTTAGGTGTCTAGTAGGGATCAAATTCATTCTTATATACCAGATGATGGGAGTACCAATTAAAAAAAGACAAAAGCATTTTTAAAAATAGAAAGGCTAGGCTATTTATGAGTTTTTTTTATACAAAAATTTAGCCAAGCTGAACATAAGTTAATACCATTATTTTTCTAAAAATTTTTAATTTGAGGTCAAAAATTTGGATAAAATTAACTGGTATATTTAGATTTAAAATCTTGTCATTCACACACAAAAAAAATTTTACTTTTTTCTATTTTATATCAATATCAAATTACCTTTACAATCGTCAATAGGCAGCGTACATATCCTTATATCATAGTTTTTATTTATATATATAAAACCAGACATTGTAATCGAGCTATTTTTAAATTGTGTAAAACTAATTATCGGAAAACTAGTATCTTTCCATATTGGATGTGAAGTAAGACCAGATCTAGCTGTATTAAATACTAAATAAGATGACAATGTTGAACCAATGACTGCGAAACCATTAAATGAACCTAAATTATCAAATTTTCTCAAATAAGGTGTTTGTTTAGTTCTCTCGTTCTCTTCTATTTGACTATTCTTACGCTTAGTTTTTTTATCTCGTATTAAAATTTCATGATTTAATTTTTTCAATTTTAAATTTTCACTTATTTCATAAATGACTAGATCTTCTTCAATTCTAGCCACAATTAAAGGACGATTATTATCAACACCACAAGAAACAACTAAAATTTCATGCACTTGATTGTTTAAATGTTTATCATTTTTTTGATTCAAAAGACTCAAACTCTTGAGTGCTTGATTAAATTTCAATATTGAAAATTCTAAATTTAGTGTTTCTAAATTATAAATTTTCAAACAACCGTCCAAAGTGACTAGAAATAACCAAAATATTGGCTTTTTAATTTGAGATTGATGGCTTATTTGAGTTTGAATTTTTTCTACTTTTATCGATGTATTCAAATTTGTCGTAGAGTTAACGGGATTTTTCTCAGTTAATAAACGATTTATATAATCGTTTGTCGATGATGTCTTAGTATCAAGTCCTGAATTGCCATACAATAATTCATCTTCATCATCAATATGACTCGTTGAAACATCATTAAAAAATGTTTTCTTTTCATTTGTTTTATTCTCATTCATATCCATTTTTTCCTCTTCATTCTCTTTATTACTCATTTCAGTATTACTCAATAAATTAATTTTATCCTCATAGAAACTAAAACAACTTACATTAGCGTCAAAATCGACGTCAATCCTACTCAAACAACCATCGAATTTAAACAAAAAAAGCTCATTTTTTTCATTTAGAATTCCAATAAATGGATCGAGAATATAAGCGCTCTTTAAATGACACTCAAAAATTGAATTTAGACAAAAACTATCGACTAATTTAATATCGGTGTCCTCTTTGGTGTAGACAAAAATTTTACTTATTGTTATTTGAATTATATATTTATTGTCAACAAGATTAGCCACGTATAAACTTGGTTCTTTGGTCACAAAAACACATGTCTCTTTATCCAATTCGGTAATTTCACTACCAATTTGTAAGACTATAGTCGAGTCTTTTTTAGACAAAAATAAATAACTAGTTGAGTATTCGTTCAAGTCTGATAAAGGATCTAATAAATTAACAGACCACATATCAATAGTGTCTTGTATTTGAAAGCTAGCTATTAAATCGGGTCGAATACTTCGTTGTAAAACAGATATAGATCCATTTTTAGTATAACCACTTGATGTTATTAAATCAATGTGATTCAATTGTATTGAATTATGTGATTCTTGATCAGTTAGATATTCACTTAGATCACCAACTGATTCGCCTACTATTGAATGACCACAAGGTGCCGTATTCAAAAGTACATCACATATTTCAAATGAATAATTTTGAGTTTTTTTGTCCGTTTTATCATTTTCATTATTAGATGTATTAGTTGTATCCATTTGTTCATTATTCTCTGTATTTTCACTTGTCTCATCGAAAATTTCATTATATTTTAACAAAACTGAATTGCCAAGACGTGAACCAACAAATAAATAATTATCATAACATTTTGTTAGTCCAGTTGATATGACCGAATTGGCACATTTTTCAATGTTAAAACTACGTATACTACGAAGTGATTCAGTATCAGTAAGTAGTGTTATTATGTACAATTCACCACCTTTTAAAGAAATGCATATGCGATCATGTGATATGAAAAGAGCTTGACTAGAATCAAGAGTTATTTTAATATTTTCCAAATAAGCCTTAAAGGGATAGTGACTCGTTGTACGAGCTATTGAATTAAGAGAAACAGCATATGAAGGAACACTTTGATTTATATAAATTAGTGAATTCGATGCAAAAATTAGAACACCACCAATGGGATCAGGTACGGCGTAGGATTTTAAACAATCAGAAGGTAATTTATCAACAGGCCAAATAATCGGATGGGTTTTTTGATTTAAATTTAACGATAAGGCAACACTATTACAAGTATCTTTTTTAACGGCATATCTACCCACCCAAGTCATGTTCGATTCACATAGAATAAACAAAGTAGGCTCGTAGTATCCGTATAAGAATTCAATATCAATTATTCTCATTTCTAACCAATTGTCTATCTTTCTTAAATCAATTGTATAACTAGTTAAACTTTTAGAATTAGGTTCAGTATTTTCATCAAGTTGTTCTGAGTTATCTTGATTTAAGGCGAAGGGTATAACGACTAGTTTAAAACCGTATATAAGCATACAGGCACATCTCATGTTCGGATCGACTTTTAAAATAGGTTCATATATGTTATAATGAAGACCCTCTGTTTCTATTTCATCTTCGAAATAGTGAATTGATAAAGTAATCAAGTCACATTGGTCTTCATCGTATTCAACTACGGATAGTTTAGCATCTATAAATGCAATTATTAAAGCATCTTTGTTCATGTTACCGTAGCGACATGATTTAACACTTGATATCGTACCGTATAGATAATACGATTCGACAAGTTCTAATTTTAATTTATTTGTTTTTGTTTCGTCTGAGGTATTTATTGTGTACGGATAGAATTTATAGACATTTAGACGATTACCACTTGAGGTTATTAAATTATTTTCATTGGCATTGCGAAAGTTACAATATACGGAATTATCTATACCGGTTGGTGGATGAACCGTCTTATACAAGCTAAACATTTAATTTTTTTTTCTATTGAAGTTTTTAAAAATCTAAAACTTAAATAATATAAGATTCTTTAAGAAATATTCAATGTGTATTAAGTGTAACAAAATTAAAATAAAATATTTTTTCTATATTCCAATTATACGAACATGTTTCTTCTATTTGACACAATACGGTATGTTTTTTTAATTTTAAAATAGTCTAAGAGTTCTAAATTTATTGATTTCGAAATTTAATTAAAGAAATTTAAAAAAAAAAATTTTTTTTTTACATTCAAAAAGATTAATTTCCCATGTAGAATTTATTGACAAAAAAAAGATTGATTATTAGAATACCGGCTTGAATTAATTGAAATAAGGACCATAGACCATATTGTACCGTACCGAACGAAGAATCCTAAGACTAATTTGCATTCAATCGCTAGGTACAGTGGTTCTTTTAAAAATGTAACGTCAACCGTAACTTTTGACCGTAACCGTAACCCATGTTAATTCGACTTAATTTTCAATTTTAAGATGCTTGAGCTATGGTTACGGTTCAAAAGTTACGGTTGACGTTACACTTTCATAAGAATCACTATATATGCTTGAGTACTGTCCAAACGTATCATATGATATTATCATTCGCTCAAGCCCGTTCGGCATATGATATGGTACGTTCGACTTACCACTTCAACTCATATTCAATAGAAGTTCTCTTAGTCATCAGAAAAAAAGATTAGTTAATATCAACTGTTGTCTGAATAGTAAAATTAAGAAAGTGCTAAAGAAAAACGTTAATATTTTAATTGAGCCAGAAATATAATAGTTAAAGAAGAGGAATAGGATTAAATCTGCACAAGTTAGTTTTAACCTGTACGGTAGATTTAATTTTAATCGGTATGGTAGATTTTGATTCAAGAATTAAAACAAGCAATTCTTGTTTTCTTTTGACATCATCTTTAGATTGAAAGAAAGATTTAATTTTTGACATCCATTACCCCTGTTTTTTTTTTTCTCAACTTTTTGCAATTTTTTATCCGCGATTACATACCTAAAATTTAGTGCTTTTTTGCAGGAACGATAGAAAATTAAAGAGACCTTTTTGAAATAGACACATTACGTCTAAAGCTCATGACTCAATTAGATATCAAATAACAATAATACAAAAAAAATGATTTAAATATTTTTATTTCTTAAATTTTGAGAAAGAGAAGAAAAAAAAAAGGGTTCATATGAAATTCAAAATAAATAATTTAAAGATACAAAATTTATCTATTCCAAAAAAAAAAAATTTAAATCTCTAGTGATAAATTTTCTTTTTAAAAAAAAAAAAGGTTCATACTGTTATAATTTAGCACCGGCTAAGCGTCTAAACTTTAGTTTCTTTTTCAAAGATTAACAGGCTTAAAATCAAATGCAACGTTATCGGGTACATTTAGAGTAAAATTATTGATACAATTGACAGCTTCAAAAGCCATTTTATTTATAAGTTTAATGTCTTCTGAAAATGGTGGTTGCGCTGCGAGAACACTAAAAGGTGCTGGCACACCGTCTGGCAAAGATAATTGTTGTCTATTTATACTTGGTTCCAAGAGACCTTTCATTTTGAACGGCATGTCTTGTACCGGAAATTGATCGGATGTTATTTGTTGAAAATCATTTGATTGAATACCAGAGCGTTGGTCAAATGCCGACACATGAATTACTTCACTTAGAATTTTTTCAATAATTACATTTTCATGTGACAATGGATTGTTATGACCCGACACGGGTGGATATATTGGATTAATTTGATTTGAATCATATGCATCTGTTTGTTGATACCCTTGGCCATAATTAAAAGCTGAATTGAATGCTGAACCTTGTGGTTGATTTAATTGCGGATTTGATTGCGGTTGATTCGAATCAACAAAACGAGATTTTTGATCGCTTGATAATAATCTAGTTCGTTCGTCAATTGATTCCGTATCCGAAATCGTTTGTTTTGGACAACAACAGCCCATTTTTTTTTCTCGATCGGTCTAAGCAATATCTAATAAGACAATTAAAAACAAGAAGAAAAAAATTATTCTTAAATTTCGTTTAAAAACAAATATATTTTATATAATTGCAAATTTAAATGCAACTTTATTAGTTGATGCTATACAGAAGAAATATATGTAAAATAAAATGCAAATTTGACTTAAAGAATTCTTAATTTGTCCTTTGTAAATCAAAAATTATATTTAGCATCGTGAGAAAAACTAAGACTATTTTGACGATTTGAAATTTTAGTAAAAATAGATAAGATAAGCGATTTTTGAGTAATTTTTAAAAGCTTTTTACTTGATTTGCAAATTTTTGTTGCTGCTCTAGTCAATATAAACAATTGTAAATACATTTAGATTTTTGAATCTCAACTAAGAGATGAAAAGATGTTTTTTTTTATTTACTCGAAATTTAGAATATACCAGCACATCAAATAAATTTTTTAGTCAAAGTGTATTGAATTATTTTCCAAATTTTCCTTTCTCTTGGCTTAGTCTGGGATTGTTAAAGAAGGAAAAAAGTGTTATTTAAAGTTTCAAATTTTAATCTTAAAATATGCTTTATTGTTTTCAGTAAAAAATTCGGAGCCCTGAAAAAAAAACACCCACCAATTTTTTTAAAAACAACACCTGGGTGTTTTTCATTGATCTTAATAATTTTATCAAAAACTAACTTTCATATAAGGTAGAGGAGGTCTAGAGCTACAAAACGATATATTTGTTTCATACCTTGGAAGTCCTTTTCATGTAGTTTTTTAATATTTTGTAAAATGCAATAAAGACATCCCCCACAACACCCCCTTATTTTCACCTAGACACCCACATAGAAAACCACATTTTCTGATAGATCTCGACGAGTTCTCTTCAAAAATCATATTTGTTTTTTCATAGCATTTACGGTTTTGAGAAAAAAATAGACTAAAAATGAATGCGTACAATAGAGTCCTATTATCTAGGAAATTGAACTATCTTTTTTTAGTGATGGGAGTTTTTGTTAGTTT
>NTPY01000598.1:210448-253314 GCA_002922825.1 Brachionus calyciflorus
CTAAAAAATTCTGAAATGAAAATCTTGAATAAAACTAATTTTATAACTTAATTTTAATTAAATTGTTTTAGTTTATTTTTTTGACCAAAGTACTTTAAACATTAAATTTTCTTGCTAAAAATATGTTTTTTGAGAAGGATTTGTTAAAAAAAAATTAAAGCAATTTCATTAAATCTTGACTTTTTTCACAATTTTTATCATTATAATGTTTTTATTAGTGATGGGTCAAAACTAATTTAGTCAAGTCGGCTAAAAATTATCCGACTTATATCAGTTAACTAAAAATTAGTTGACCAAAAATTAGTTTAACTTATTTATGGATTGGAAATATTGTTTTTTCTAAACATTTAAGTGTAAAAAATAAATTTGATATTTTTTTTGTTAGGAAAAAATTTTAAACTCTGGGTATGGCAAATCAATTTTTTTTAGCCTGGAAATGAAAAAATATGTTTTTTATTTTTATTTCCGTTTGATTTTGAAATTTTAACTAAATTAGTTTAGTCGAATTAATTTTAGTTAACTAATTTTTAGTTGAATAATTTTTAGTTAAATAGTTTTTAGCTAACTAATTTTTAGTTGACTAAATTTTAGTTAGCTAAAACTAATGGAAAACTCCCATCACTAGTTTTAACTCTATGAAAATTGTTTATTTGCGTCTTTTTTCGGTAGGATCATTATTTTTTAAACTTAAAAAGACATTTATCACACATCAATGCTATTAAGGAAAATAGCGCATAACCAAAAAATCTGAAAATTATGAAGTTTTTTCAAAACAGACGATTGTTCATATTGAACAAAGAAAAAATTTTTTGAAGACTATTATTTTCGGAAACTAGACAAAATTCTGTATAAGATAGTAAATTTTCATAATTTTATCAAGATCCGAAAATAATTTTTTTTTAAATTCGAAAAAACTGCCAAGCATTTTTGGGCACCCGTTATAATGTTTGTTTTTGTGTCTTATTAAGATATTGGTTCTCGAAAATCTGATTTGCCAGTAAGTTAATCTGAACCGACGATATTTGGATTTTCGATTCTCAAACAGGTGTAATAGTTTTCTGTTATAAAAAAAATTTGAGCTTCCTAACCATTTATGATAAAGAAATTAAATTCTGAGTGAAAAAGAATCATCGGTCGTTTGAGGTAAATATAAAAGTTAAGGGTGAGTAAAGAAGTTTTAAAATTGCTGAAATTAGAAAAAAATTTATAAAATTATATTGCAAACAAAATAATGTAAGTTCAAACTTAGTAAATGAGTCATTTTGACTCGTCGGCGTACTATCGGACCGTACCACCGAATCGTGCCGTACCGGACGGAATCAAAAATTTTTTTTTCTATTTTTTTTTTCAAATCAATAAATCTTAAATTTCCGAAAAATACGGTTCATCAAAAGTTTTTTAGAAAAATAAAATTTTTGAAAAAAAAATTTTTGAGTCCATCCGGGAAGGTCCGAGTCTGTACGGTCGAGTTCGTCCGGCATACGATACGGTACTTTCGCCATACGTTCGCATCCGGCTACGTCACAAATTCTATATAAGTGCAGAATAGGGGATGAAAAAATTGAAACCACAATTTGAAATATGTTTAAAAAGCAAAAAATCGCGGTTAAAAAAAGTTTTTTAATATTTTTTTCTTCCCTTAAGAAGAAAACATGCCATTTAAATGGTCACATTTAGGCATTTTGTTTCGTTACATATATTTCACAAACCGAAAATTCGGATTAAAAATTTTTAAAATTTGTTGTTCAGTAATTTTATCATCATCAAGTTTTTATAATTCTATATTCCTAAAAAGTATATTACAATTTGTCACAAAAAACTGGCACCAGAGAAACATTGTCCATTTTAATTGTAAATTTAAAGCATTCAAAAAGAAAATTATTGATTTATTAGTCATCAAAATATCTTAAAATTATTAAGTATTAAATGCGTCTTAAGAGGGACTCTTTGTTCTTTTTATGTTCTTTATGTGTATATTATTATTCCACAAGCACCTCTGTATAATGAACTAAAAGTTAGACTCTTTTTTTAAGCTTTTATAAAACTTCATTAAAACAAAACATTTTAAGCACTTAATTCTTAATTTTATAAATTAGGTTTCTTAATTTCTAAACAAAAAAATTTTTTTTGTTTATAAATTAAGAAAGTTTTTCTAAAAAAAAAGTACTTGAAAATCTTTTAAATTATTATCAAAAAAAAAATTTAACTCTAAAGAAATTTTTCAAAATGTTTAAAAATAAAACCAAATATCCGTCTCAAATAAAAAATCAACAACTTTTTAAACAACCTGTATCCAAAAAAGAAAGCGAGCCAATTTGTACTGCAACAGTTCAAAAGAAGTGCGAGTTAACCTTTTTGTTTTCGACCATTTTTAGATTTAATATTTTTTGATTTTATTTTTTAAGTTTAAGCTTAATATTCATCTCATTTGGTGCAACTTTTATATTTATTGGAATCATATTGGTTTTGGTCTTTTCATTTAAAGTTTAATGCATTTATTTATTTAATTATATTTTTTTGTCTTTAAAAATTAAGAAATTGAAATAAAATTTAAGAAAAAAAAATGTTTATTCATTTGTTCCTACCATTGTTATTCTTGAAGACCTAGGCATAGGATACCTTAATTTAAGAGGGTTGTAGTTTCGCAACCCTAGTTTATTATAGAAATAAACTCTAGTTTATTTAAATTATTTGATTTTCTTTTAGTTGGGATCAATAAAAAAAAAATTTATTTCTTTTTTTCGCTCCAAAAAAGTAAGCAAAAACAATTATCGTTGTTCCGTGCTGAGTAATATACGCACTAAAAAATTAAAAATTGAATTTTTAATTAAGAGGTGCACCAGACCCAATTTTGCGGTCTTATTCCGCGAAAAATTTGGCAAACCACGGCACCATAAATTTGTCCTCAGACGCTTCAAAAAAAAAATTAAAACTGAAAATAAATGCGATTTTTAAATCAAAAATTCAAATTTTGAATTGTTTAACAGTGTTTTGATGGGATGAGGCTCATTGCGACAAATTGCAGGTTCGGTAACGAACTGCTGCGCTTCTCTGCAAACTTTTTAATATTTGATGACGCATTAAATTTTGAAAAAAAAACCTACTTAATTATAACGGGTGTCCCATAATGGTCCGGAAAATGTTTTATTTGATAAAAAATAAACTTAAGCTTAAGGTGCTAGCCCAATATTTTATATGTTTGAAGTCTCGAATCTCATGTATATAAAAACGAAATTTTTTTTTCATTCTCAATTAACTATGAGATATGGCACCCATTACTACACCCGCTACTCTTTCGATAGTTTGTCCTTTGCGAAATCAAAATATTTTTGAAAACCAAGGTCCCTATCTTGTCCAAAATGATCTAAGGATTCCAAAAATATATTAAAATAAAAAATCTGATAAACCTTTCAAATTCTATTCGAAAAAAACACTCAAGAAATACTCAATTATTGAAACTATGAAAATAAGTCGAATTTTGTTTTTTAAACGATTATTTTCGAATGGATCATCGGGATACTTTAAAAATTTGCAGGTTTATTCATTTTTGAATAAATTAAGAAAATTTTTATTGATACAGAAAAAAAAAAATTTTTCAAATATTTTTTGTTCAAAAAAACCTTTTTTAAAGCTGCATAACTTCGAAGTAATGCTTAATATATAAAAACTGACAAAAAGTTTTTCAATTATATATCAAATTGAAGCTTATGAATAGAGCTTTAAAATGATATATTGGAATTATGAATTACATCTTTATTTCGAAAAAATAATTCAATGAAATTATATTAAATTTTTTTGTTTTAGATTTTTTACATTTTTTCTTTGATTTAAAAGTTTATAGTAAATCTTAAAACCGAAAATCAGTTTTTATGAGTTGAAATATACTTAACAGCCTTTTTTATAGATAGTTTTAAATTTTCAAAATCTCGTTAGATCGTTCGAAGAGCGTTTTATTTCAGGAAACATATTTTCAAACTCTTTCAACTCAGCCAATTTTATTCATTTTAATCCGAAATGGCATATTAATAAAGTTAAATATTACTAAATCAAGACCAAATTAAATTAATGTCGTGAGTTTTTTTAAGCTCTAAAGTTCTTGAAAACTTTTAATAAGACCTAATTTTAATAATTTGTATATCATGTAAAAGCCATACTTTTCAAAAAAAAAGCTATGGAAATATTTTTCAAAGACTTGTTCTAATTGTTATTATTTAAAAAAAAAATTAAAATTTTAATTTGTTCTTTTATTCACGATTAATTAAATGAAATATTACACCTATAAATCAGTTTTAAAAAAAAATCTAAAATATTTTTTTTAAGGCTTTAAGTTTTTTTCTTTTAAAACTCTTAATGAGAGACAGACACAAGTTAATTTTAAAAAATTATTAAAAAAAAAAACATTCAAGCTCGTATTTTATTCAAGCTCGACTAAAACTTTTCCTTCTTCGACTTGTTCACCAACTTTAGTATTTATTTTCTTGATTTTACCAGCACGCGATGCAATCAATTTATTTTGCATCTTCATGGCCTCGACTGTACAAATCTCTCCACCTTCGTTTATCATTTGACCAACTTGAACAGCTACTGATTTCACAATACCAGGCATTGGTGATACAACAACTGATGACAAATCTATTTGTTTCTTTTTGGGCATGTATTTGAGCAAATCATAGGCGTTTTTGGTTACAACTTTTAAGTTGTACTTATAAAAAAAAATTAAAATTAATATTTTTTTTTACATTTAATCTAGTCATAAATTTATCAGATTAACTTTTGGAACCAGAAAACCAAAAAAAAAAATTTTCGTTTAATTTCTAAAAAGCTCTTAACCTTTTTCATTTAAATTTTAAAAATTGAGTAAAACAATTTAAAATTAAGAAATAAAAACTGAAGGAACTAATAACTCTAACAAAGTGAAAATTGCAAATTTCTATTTTTTTTTCTTTACACCATTAATTAACTTGTCTTACTTTAGTTCCTAAATATTGAAGATTAATATTTCCACTAGATTCTTTGGAGATTAATTGTAAAGTTAATTTTTGATTATCACCCAAGCTAGTATCAATAACCTCATCGAACAAAGTGAATGAATCATCAATAGTCAAAGTATCTGCATCGTCTAAAATAACTACAAATTTCCCATCTTTTTTCTCAACTCTACATTTGTGCTCTTTTTGACTATTATCAAAAACATAAAAGTCAAAATTTTTAACTGAGCTTTTCTCGACTGTTGAGCTTAAAATTTCTCTACTTCTCAATAAATCCTTAGCGTAAATAACAGCTGCCATAGCTACTAGATTATTATTTTGTTCTTTATTTAAAGATTTTCCTTTAAATCCATCTGGGTATACTTTTTGCAAATATTTAGTGCTTATATCGCCTTTGACAAAATGTTCTTCAGTAACAATATCTCTCAATAAAGCAATGTTATTAGTAACTCCTCTAATTACATAATTGTCCAAAGCTTGAACCATAGTGTCCAATGCAGTCTGACGATTTGGACCATAGGTAACTAGCTTACAAATCATAGGATCATAAAAAATACTAATCTCAGATCCCTCTTCAATGCCAGAGTCACATCTGACATTTTTTAAATTTTTAACTGGCTCTTTGTACGAAGACAAACGGCCAATGGATGGTAGACCGAAATTTTTGTAAGGATCCTCAGCGTATACTCTCGATTCAATAGCCCAACCGTTTATTTTAATATCATCCTGTTTAAATTTTAAAGGATGACCTTTGGCTACACGGATCATTTCTTGAACAATGTCAACACCAGTTATACACTCTGAAATTGGATGTTCAACTTGTAGACGGGTGTTCATTTCAAGAAAGTAAAATTTACGTTGTGAATCGACTAAAAATTCACAAGTACCAGCTGAGCTATAGCCAACAGCTCGAGCTAAAGCAACAGCTTGTTCACCCATTTTACGTCTAGTCTCCGGATCGATAAAAACACTTGGTGCTTCTTCAATTACTTTTTGATTTCTTCTTTGAATTGAACACTCTCTCTCGTTTAAATAAAGAGTATTTCCATGTTTATCTCCCAAAATTTGAATTTCAATGTGACGTGGGTTATCTATAAATTTTTCAACAAGCATTCTATCATCACCGAAACTTGAAGCAGCCTCGGCTTTTGATAGACGATAGCCTTCAACTGCTTCTTCATCATTCCAAGCTATTCTCATGCCCTTACCACCACCACCAGCTGATGCTTTAATCATTACTGGATATGTTATTTGATTGGCTATTTCAATACAATGTTTTTCATCGGTTATAACACCATCGAAACCTGGGATTATACTTACACCAGCTTGTTTAGCTATACGTTTACTCATAATTTTATCACCCATTGCCATGATTGATTTAGATGATGGACCTATAAATTCAACGCTCATTTCAGCAAGACGACGAGCAAACTCCATGTTTTCGGACAAGAAACCATAACCAGGATGAACTGCTTCGGATTTGGTTTGACGAATAGCCTCAATAATAGCGTCTATATTCAAATAAGACTTAATCGATTGAGCTGGACCGATACAAATAGCTTCATCAGCCATTTTAACATGTAATGAATTATAGTCGACATCAGAGTGTACAGCGACTGATTTAATACCCATAGCTTTACATGATTTTATAACACGACAAGCTATTTCACCACGGTTAGCAATCAAAATTTTGTTGAATTTCTTAAAGCAGACAAAAAAAAATTCAGAAAACTCAAAATGGGTGTGTTTTAGGAAAAAAAGTTAATTTACTGGTTCATCTTTATCGATTTTGCTTAGGAAATAAATGCTTCTATCTATTGGTACTCCCGAAGAAGTCGATTGGTAACGAAGTAAATTTGTTACTAAAAAGGATTGTTTACTAGCCCTGAATAAATTTGCTTGCATCTTTTTTTGATTTTTATTTCTATTGCTTTCAAAATTCTAAAATTTGAAATAAAAAGCGTTGAATTTTTTAGAATTTATTTTTTTGAGAAACTTGGAATGCAAAGAAAATAATTTTTTTTTGATACTTTTGAAATTTATAATAAACAAAAAAAAGCGAACTTTTTGAAAGAGAAATATTTTTTTTTGTTCAAGCAACTGAGCGCTTTCTACTTTATACGAATCCTAGAACGCGATTTTTGGCATAATAAACTTAAATTTGAAACCTAAAGCACATTACTTTTTTTTAATTTAATAAAACAAAATAAAAAATTGAATTTTTATTTTTAAAGCTTTAGAATTCGAGTTTTAGAATCTATTTTAGAGAAACAGTATCACTTTTATCAAGGTAGAAACTTGTTTTTTTTTTTTAACGCGAAAAATTTTTTTTTTGTTGCTTTTAAGAAATTAAAAAAGGGTGGGTTTTTGAAAATTAAATAAAAAAACAAAATGCATTCCAATGAGCCTAATTTCTGTGCTTTTTTGCTTAACAAAATTGAAAATATTCTCTGTAAGTTACAAAGATATTATGGTTGTTTTATTTGAATTCTAAAATTTATTTTCCAGTTGGACAATCATTGAGTGAAAATAATTTATAGATCAATAGTTTAACAAAAAGACTTTTAGCTTATGAACAATTTACTTCTATTTAACTTATCAAGATTCAGAAAAATACTATCTCAATGTTCGAATTTCAACTTTAAATTACTTATCAGTACTGCATTTCTCGCGAATTAACGGCGTAGCCGTACCCGTAACGTACCAAAAAAAAAAATTTTTTTTTTGGGACGGTACGGGATTGTATTTTTCTGAATCTTGATAAGTTAAATAGAAGTAAATTGTTAATTCGCGAGAAATGCAGTATACGATATTACTGCACTGTAAAAAATAAAAGCGTCTAAGACACCATTTTAGGCGCTACAACTAGACGTCATCTTGGATAGTTTTCAAGACGCTTTTAGCAGTCATTATTTTTAAGGCGCTTATTAAAAACAACGTCTAAAATTTAAAGTGCCTTTGACGACTAAAAAAGGGCGTCTAGTTTTTCCTAAAAATTGTAAAAAAATTCAATTTTTAGACGCTTTTAAATTTTAGTCGTTTTTATTTTTTACAATGTGTTTATTGTGTTTTAAACTACTAGTTGAATACTAGAAGTTGAATCTTGGAAAACAAAATCAATAATCAGGAGTATATCAAAGAGTATATTTATCCGACTAATATATTATCAGACTTTTATACATATATCAAAAAACCGATGCCATATTCTGATTCAGCTCGTTGGGAGATTCCAGAATCATCCTCCATTTACTTTTATTGTTTTCCTAATCCTACAAAAACTTAATCGATTTAAAATCAAATTTTATAAAATCTTGAGTAAATTGTAGTTTCGAATGAATCAAACAATCAGATAAAATTTCCGATCTCATATTTAAATTCAGCACCAAAGAAAACCAATATGGACATTTAATCTAGTGCCTTTTCTTTTTGAAATAAATAACGTAAAAAAAATTGAATTTATAGAAAAGTCCCAAATTAAAAATACACCCGGTGTGCTTTTTTAAAAAATTAGGAAGTGTTCATTTCTAAAGATCAAATATCAAATATTAAGTTGTAGATAAACTTAAAATAAAAAAATAAAATATTATTTAAATTTTTTTATTTAACGCTAAAAAAATAAATTTTAAAATAGAAATCAAGCAACTAAAAATTAATAACTAGCTTTGATTGTCGATTAATCTCTAATTCAATTGAGGTGTTTGTTTATTCCAAATGTCAAATAATTTCTCTTGGCAATTATTAATATAAACATCTAGAAAATGAACGAGTGTTGTAAAATTAATCAGTTCACTTTGTTTATTTTTATCTTCGTCATTGCTCAAGAGATCAAATTTAATGTTCAAATTGTTTAAATTTTGTTCATTTAAACAATTTTCATTGAGCATAAATTCAATTCTAAAATTAATTGGTTTCTCCATTTTAGCACATAATTTTTCACTAACTCTTTTTTCCAAATCCAATTCGTTCATACTAGAATTTTTTTTGATCAATTCTCTTTTAACACTGCGTCTTCCTTGCCACGTGTTTTTACAAACATTTAAATAAAAACTTGCCAATGTTTTACTTTCCTCTTTTTCCTCATCTCCATTGTTATTTAAACTTTCATCAATAACACAAACATACGTCTGAGTTGGTTTATTAGGATCGTCTGATGTGCCTATACGGAGTCTTTTGGGCGAACAGTTTAGTCCTAATGAATCGACTCTATCACATATTTGATTCAATACTCTCAAACGTTTTTTCGGCTTTAGTGATTCGGGGTCTAATTTCTCAAATAACAAGCAATCTGTCATTAAAAACATTACAAAATCAATTGCTTTACGCACGCTTATATTCTCCGCCGTGTTTTTGTCTTCGTCTATTCTTAAATTAATAAGACTTTTTTCAATAAGCTCTTTACCATTGTGGTTAATAGGCAGACTTTTTTTAGTTGTAAGCAAAATAAGACCCCAGCCTTTAGTCGAAGATCTTTTAGGTTCAACTCCGTATTGGAGTAGTTCATTTGAGCCTTTGGATTCCAGTTGAAATTTTTCGAAAGTACTTTTTGGTATACTAAATGTTAAATTGTGACTAAGATCAAACGGATCTTGGATATTTATAAAATTGGATAGTTTGGACAAGTCTGTTTTTTTGAGATCAGTTGATAATGTTGTCCAACGTGTTTGAATTATTTTATCGTTGAATGAGAATTGTGAATAAAACTCAAAGAATCCTTTGAGTAAATCGTTAATTGAGCCAAGTGGAGTGAAGTTTTGAAGAGGAAAATTAGATTTTATTTTATCTATTTTTTCTTCGAATGCGCAGTTCCAACCGTGAATTTCGACCACTTTGCCTTGAAAGAATTTTTTGAAATTATTTTTAAATTAAGGTGAAAATTTAATTAGATTACTTGTTATTTTGGATAAGTCATCTACAGTTGGTAGATAGCCAATTTTTTTCACTTGAAGATAATATAAAATCATCCATATAATAGTATAACTATTAAATTTGTTAGTTGAATAGAGATTTTTTTGTTTGAACCAATAGCGTAAAACAAAAACAAGTTTTCGAAGTTCTGGTTCCATATCAAAGTAAAGCTTTAGTAATTTACTATTCTCAACAGCCAAGCTAATTTAGAAAAAAAGTTTAATAAATTTAATGGGAAAAACAAACACAATTTATTTCCAATTTAGAAAAGAACTACCATAAACTTCTTCAGAGAAAGAAGAAAAAGAAGAGTCGAGAATTTTATCATTTAAAGTTTTTTTTTCAAACTTAATATTTTCGATTCATTTTAAACATTCTTGAAGTAAAAAATTTTGAAATAATTTCAATTTATTTTAAATTTAATACAAAAAATTTCATTCTATAAACTTTCAAGATAAAAATTTGAAATTTTTTTCAAAATTTTAATCATAATGAAAAAAATTGTAAAAAAAATAAGATTTATTTAATTTTTTTCTATTTTTTATGATTAAATTCCAAAGGATATGTATTTAGAGCGAAAGAACCGGTAAAAAATTTAAAAGTTTTTTGTTGAGTATTAAAATTTCGTAAATTTGCTTATATTTGTTTAGTTAAAGTAAAGGAAAAAAATTGAAGTGACTATGTTGAAACGAAAAAATGTGAAAAAACTTTCAAATTAAATTTTTCATAATTGAGATTTTTCAAATTAAATTATATGATCGGTGGGTCACAAAATTTACCAGACCCAAAACTTCAATAGACTTGTAAAACTTTTAATTATTTTTCTTCAGAATTTTTTTAATGAAATAAAAAAACTATTTCTAACTTAAAATTTGAAACTTTAAAGAAGACTTTTTTCCTTCTTTAACAACCCTAAAAAGTATTAAATAAATTATCTAATCGTCTAAAGTCATGGGAAAAGTCTAATAAATGTGTTTATGTTAGCGTAAATTTGTAAAATACGTAAATTTACAAAATTACTGAATAAAACAGTAAATTTTTCAAAAACCAAAAAGAATCAAAGTTTTAGTTTTTTACTGATTTTTTATTTTTTTCAGTAAATTACTAAAATTTCTTTTTAAATTTTAGTAAATTTATAAAACTTAATAAATTTTAAGTAATTTAATAAAAAAAAAGAAAATTTGAAATTTTTATCATTTTCTATTAAAACTTAATCAACCTTTAACTATCCGAAATCACTTCTAAATATTTTAATTGTAAAATTTTAAAAACATCGACATAAAGCATTCAACATTATATCTTTTTCTTTTGTCGAACTTGGTCTAGATTTCTTTGAAAATATGGTCTTACTAATAAGAACTCATACATCATTTAAATCTTTTTTTTTTTTTTAATTTTATTATTTTATCATTGAACTTTAATTAAATTAAAATAATTATTAAACAATTTTTAGTTAATTTCTGAAATTTGTAAGAAGTTTTTCAAATTTACTGATGCAATAGTAAATTTCTAAATTTCCTAGTAAAAAATTAAAACTTGTTTTTATTCAAAATAATTTTAGAAATTTCCTAATTGACCAGGAAATTTACAAAATTACGTATTTTACAAATTTACCAGGACATTTATTTAGCTTAATTAATGAATCTTAAGTCTTTTTTACACTTACAAATTATTTAGACTTAGATCACAATTAATATTTGCTTTATCATGATGAAACCTAACCACTGGACAACGAGTATTTGTAATAGTTTTCAAGCTTTTGATGTCATAATAAAAACGTTGAATAATACGCGACAATACTTTGATTTGATGTTCTACGTCAAATTTTAAAAATTCATTATATTTTTTATCATTCTTAAAATAAAAAAGAAAATTAAAAAAATTTAAAGAATAATTAAAAAAGATTAAATCTTACAAAAAATGATTTGATAACTTCCTTTAAAGAATGTTCAATTTCTTCTTCATGATCTTCCAAATTGACATCTTCTTCTAATTCTTCAGTTTCCATATTCGAATCCGAACTTTCATTTTTGCCATTTTTCATTTGTTTAGCAACAACTTTTGGTTGTTTTAATTGCTTATGTTGATTTTCAATTAAATACTGATTGAACAAAATGCTTAGATCCATATCCGAGCCCTTGCAAGCCAAACCAGTTACGCTTGATCCGAAAAGATCAATTCTAAATTCACTAGATGACCAAAACTGCGAAAAAATATCACTTAACTTTTTAGTTATTTCTTCTCTCATTTTAATTTCGTTTTCATTTAGTCTAAAATGCTCAACCAATTTATCAATTTGTTCATTAAATGTTTCACATTTTCCCAAAATTGTATTAACTGTTAGAGCTTCTTCTTTTAATTTGTCCATTAGTTCTTTTTTTTTGTCGTGACTCGAGGCTATTTTAGACACAAATTGCTTCAACTCACGACGAGATACTTTAAGATTTTTCCCATTGAGTTTATGCTCTTTGATTTCTAAGGCTTGTTCGACACTTTTTTCATCTTCATATTCAATTATGGCATAAGCATTTTTTTCATTGTCAGTTACAATTTTAGATATTTTTCCATAATGAGAAAAATGCTCTTCTAATTGCTTTATAAAAGTGTCTTTTTTAAGATTCGAGACGAATATCGAGCGTCTAGCGCTGTTTTCTCTCTCGTCTCTAATTGTTTCGAGTTTTTTGTGGCGTTTGCCTTCCAAGTGTTGTTTCAATTGGTCTTCATTAGTGAATTCCAATTTGCATAAGGAACAAGTTAAAGTCATTTCTGATTCTAGATATTAATAAAACTGTTTTAATTTTTAGAAAAGCAAGAAATTTATCAGAATTAAAGAATTAGAAAGGTCTAGGACTTTCAAAGAAAGAAAAATAAAATTTTGAAATTTTATTTTTAAAAAATTTAAATTAATTAGTTAATTTTTATTTTTTGAATTCAATTCTGTTTTTTTGCTTGCAAATTTTAAGTCATTTTTATTTTGCTTAATTATCAATTCTTAAAATATGAGAAAAAAACTTGCTCACATCTATTTACGAAATATTATGAAATATCAAAAATTGAACTTAAAGAAGAAATCACATCATTTTGGCATTAAAAATTTTTAATTTCGGCTTGTATTGTATAAATTTATTTTCAGAACTTTCGTCAAAAAAAACGTATACTTATTTTTAAATTTTGTCTTAAAGGATCTTACCTATTGCATTAAAGCTAAAAATTGATTTAAAAAAGGACATAACTCCTACAGTCATACATCGGAAGGTATGACTACAGTCATACATCGGAAGGTGATTTTTTTCGCCTTTCACCTTCACCTTCGCCTTTCGAAAGAACTAATGTAAAATTAATTTATTTTTAAGGAGAAAAAAACTACCGTAAACTCTTGCCTATAACTCTAATGGAAGCCTATTGGATTTCCCAATCACTTTCCATTAGAGGTATAGGCAAGAGTTTACGGTAACTCTTGAAAATCGATAAAATCTTTTAAAAGGTGAACAAAAATCGCCTTTCGCCTTCGCTTTCACCTTGTCGAATAGATTGAAGATTTTTACAAGAAGAATACAGACCAATATTTTCTCAAAGAAAATGATTTTTTAGATTTTTTTTATTTAAATTCTTATTTGTACTCAATTACTAGTAGGAAGAACCTATCGGAGAGTAACTGAGTTATTTTATTCTTAGATGAAGATTTTTAAATATATTATTTTTATTCTAAAATAATTTCATTAATTAAATTAAAAAAAAAACAGATTAAAAATTAAAGTTCATGTCTATATAATAAAACTGGACATTAGACCATGGTATTCTATATGATCAAAAAAATACAATTTTATTTATTTCCCCAGGGATTTTGAATATAATTCTGAAATTGTCAATGGTGGCTATTGCGCAGCTCCATTTCTGAAATAAATTGACATGTTCTTAAATATATCATACGACTATTGTTGGAAATTTTTTTTGCGATTCGACTCCATTTTTAAGAATTTTTGACCACTGGATCGAGTCGATTGAAAAATATTGCGTATATGAAACTTTCAATCAATAATTTATTAGAATTAAAAAAATTTCTTTGATACTATTTTTAATATTTTTTCTAAATTTAAACACTAAAAAATTTAAGTTAAAAAGGTTTAAACAAAAACCATTAAAATTAAGCAAAAAAGTGAACATTTAATTTTCTTTGTTTTTTATGTGATTTTACACTTATATATCACTATAAAGATGCAGTTTTTTAATTTGAGTAGAGAATTTAATTTGAGTCGATTCCCAACACTACATTAGACTGTCTTAAACATCCATGGACAATATCTTTAAACGTCTTAAATAGTTCAAGAAAAAGTTTTAAACGAAAACAATTTTTTTATTTTATTTTTTTTTTTAAAAATTCGTAATTTGATTTCAAAATTTAACAGAATGAATCGTAAAAAAATTACAAAACTGAAAAAAGGCCTTTTAAAGAGATGAAATCAAAAAAAGGAAAAAAGTTTTTAAAATTGTCAAAAAAGTGAATTTTTGATTAAAAATGCATCGGTTGTCTATACCCCAAAGATCAATAGAACTTTTTGATTAAGAATTAAAAATCGTCCTAGAAAATAGCATTTCTATTTAATTTTTAAAGATTCTCTTAAACAACGTCTTAAACAGACTTTCAACTTATTACAGAACTTTACAAAAAAATTTCAATCGACTAATAATCGACTAATAAGCTAAATAATGTTAGTCGACTAATCGTAAGTTAACTAATTTAATTTAGACTAAAGTAAGTCAACTTAACTAACTTACGTAAGTTTTTGTCCATTACTAGTTTGAAAATAGAGTTACAGAACTGCTTAAAAACACTGGAAACAAAAATTTCTTTTTTATTTGACCTTTTTCTTTGGCTTAAAACCAATTTTTTAAGTGTTTTTTTTTTGTAGGGAAAATTAAAAAGTTTTCTTTAATGGCATTCGTTATTTACACGATCCTGTTTTTAGATATAACCGTTTTTGAACTTGAAATTCTCTGTTTCAAAATTCGAAATTCAAAAATCGAATTTTAAAATTAAAGTTTTATTTCATTATTTAAAAACAAGTGATTTGGATATTAAGGGAAAAAAAATTGATAAAAATTTTTTTTTTAAGGATGAAAAAAATTTTATTTTAAAATAGAATAAATAATTCGTTTAAAAAATTAATCTAGTGCTCTATAAGGATATCCATTTAAGGTATAAATAAATAAATAAAGTTTGAAAAAATAATTGAGTAAATAAATAAATGCTTCGATACAGATTAAAAAAAATTCAGACAATGACTAGATAATTATAAAAAAAAAATTTAAAAGCTTTTTGAAATTCTAAAAAGAAATGGCTAATCTAATTTGAAAAATGACCATTGATGCGTAATTCAAATTGGTTAACTTCTTGTTGAGTACCACATACTGGGCATGAGTCTTCACGTTCGCCTAAAACTGAGGTTTGGGTCAATTGATTGTTTCTTGGTTGTTGTTGTTGTTGTCTTGGTTGGTATTGTTTTTGTTGCTCTTGTTGTTTGGTAACAATGGTCAACAAAGTTTTTTGTTGTTCTGGTTGTTGTTGTTGTTGAACTCTTAATTGTGTGTTTAATTGACCATATTGTTCAGCTTGTTTGCATGGTTGAACCCAAGTGAATTTTTCGTTGTAGCAATTATTTTCTAATTCTTCCAAAGTATAGAAAACAAATGGGAATGTATTATTGTTGATTTCGCATTGTTGTTGTTGTTGTTGTTGTTTTTTTTGTTGTGGTTGTTGTTGTTGTTGGACAATTTCTCTGACTTGTCTTTTCATTTCTCTGACCTGTTCCAACATGTTTTCGTATTCGTATTTTTGTCCTTGAATAGCTTTGCAGACTTGTCTCAATTGTAAACAGGCTCTTAATTGACGTTGAACTTGTTGGCTAATTTCAATTTCCCAAACATTTTGGACTTGTCTCTCCATTAAGAATTCTTCTAATTGAGCAACTAATTGTCTAATTTGTTCAATGCATTGTTGTTGTTGTTGAGTGTATTCACCAAACAATTGTTGTTGTTGTTGTTGCTTTTGTTGTTGTTCAACTAAGATGTCTTCAAATAATAAGACTTTTTGTCTCAATTGATGGACTAAGTCAACTTCTTGTTGTTGTTGTCCTTGTTGTGGTTGTTGTTGTCCTTGTAGTTGTTGTTCTTGTTGTTGACCTTGTTGTTGACCTTGTTGTTGACCTTGTTGTTGTTGGACTTGTTGTTCACATTGGTATTGTTGTTGTAATTGTGGCAAATATTGTTGAACATTTTTTAATTGTTGTTGGACTTGTTGATGTTGTTGTTGTTGTCCTTGTTGTGGTTGTTGTTGTTGTCCTTGTTGGACTTGTTGTTGTTGTTGTCCTTGTTGTTGTTGTTGTCCTTGTGGTTGTTGTTGTTGGAATTGTTGTTCACATTGGTATTGTTGTTGTAATTGTTGCAAATATTGTTGAACATTTTTTAATTGTTGTTGCAATTGTTGTTGTTGACCAGGTTGTTGTAATTGTTGTTCCCATGATTTTTGTAATTGTTGGGTTAATTTAACAAGTTGTTCTTGGATTAAATCAAATTGTTGTTGTCCTTGTTGTTGTTGTTGTTGTTGTGGTTGTTGTTTTCCTTGTGGTTGTTGTTGTTGTTGTTGGACTTGTTGTTCACATTGGTATTGTTGTTGTAATTGTTGCAAATATTGTTGAACATTTTTTAATTGTTGTTGCAATTGTTGTTGTTGTCCTTGTTGGACTTGTTGTTGTTGTTGTCCTTGTTGTCCTTGTTGTGGTTGTTGTTGTTGGACTTGTTGTGGTTGTTGTTGTTGTCCTTGTTGTTGTTGTTGGACTTGTTGTTGTTGTTGTCCTTGTGGTTGTTGTTGTTGTTGTTGGACTTGTTGTTCACATTGGTATTGTTGTGATTGTTGTTCCCATGATTTTTGTAATTGTTGGGTCAATTTAACGAGTTGTTCTTGCATTAAACCATATTGTTGTTGTGCTTTTTGTTGTTGGACTTGTTCTTGTTGTCCTTGTTGTGGTTGTTGTTGTTGGACTTGTTGTTCACATTGGTATTGTTGTTGTAATTGTTGCAAATATTGTTGAACATTTTTTAATTGCTGTTGGACTTGTTGTTGTTGTTGTTGTCCTTCTTGTTGTTGGCCTTGTTTTTGTTCACATGATTTTTGCAATTGTTGGGTCAATTTAACAAGTTGTTCTTGGATCAAACTATATTGTTGTTCTTCGATTTTTATTTCACCTTGTTTATTTTGTCTTTGAGTTTGTAAAGATGATTGTTGTTCCATCGACATATATTCAATATCATTTTGTTGTTGTCTCATTTGATGGTACATTTTTTCTAATTGTTCTTGAGCCAAAGCTAATTGTTGTTGGTTTCTTTGAACTTGTTGTCCTTGTTGTTGTTGTTGTTGACCTTGTTGTTGACCTTGTTGTTGTTGGACTTGTTGTTCACATTGGTATTGTTGTGATTGTTGTTCCCATGATTTTTGTAACTGTTGGGTCAATTTAACGAGTTGTTCTTGGATTAAACCAAATTGTTGTTGTCCTTGTTGTTGTTGGACTTGTTGTTGTTTGTCTTGTTGTTGAAAGATCATTTTTCAATTTAGAATTTCTTTTTTAAAAATTGGTTAAAATCTAAAGTAAAATTAAAAATTTGAATTTTAGATTAGCTTAGCATTTTCGAAATCTCTAAAGGTTTTCTTTTTTTTAATAAAAAATATTGGTAAATTTAATTTCTTAATCAGAATGAGATATTTCTTTTTGGACCATGTTAAATTGCTTTTATATAGCAGTATGTTCATAACTAAAACTTATTACAAAGCTTCTTCTTTTTTTTTGTTTTCTTAAATTTCATGTCAATCACGTTTTAGTTTATTTTTCCATAAAAGCTCTTTTTAAATTCAATAAAAAATTTTGGCTATTGTTAAAATATAAAGAAGCTAGCGTAGGAGATTAAGAACTAAACTTTTCAAATAGAACTGGTTGTATAATTTTTTTGCGTTCTTTCTTTTTCAATTTTTCTTTTTCAAATTTTATCACTAAGTTTCTAGATGATTCAATTTTCAAATTTACAATCAAAGAATTAAAAAAAAAATAGAGCTTTTTTTTTTCTAATTTTTGACAAACACCGATTAAAGAAAAAAGAACGATTTAGTTTTTAAATTTCTATTTTTAAAATTTTCTCGAAAATTTACCACCTGAAGGTCTCACTTTCAACAACAACCAAAAAAATTTAAATTTATTAAATAATCTTTTATTTGGAATTATATTTTGAAAAATGTTCTCAAAATTTAAAATTATCAAGTTTTAAGCTTTAAAAAAAATGCATCTAAACAATGGATCTTTAGTAGAGTTGCCTTTAAATTTAGGGTTAAAATTTTATTTTAATTGCTATGATTAAATTCCTTAAATAAGTAAATGTTGTCGATTTTAAGCTTATATGAATTAAAAGATTGAATTTGAATTGTTTAGTGGTTGAAAAAGCCTTCCAAATTACTTATTTTGATTATATAATCAATTTCAAACTTGGTTTTAATTATTTTTTCAAGATTTTAACGATTTTGGAATTCAAAAAAGCGTTAAATTATATCACGTTAAATTTTCATGCTGAGGTATGGTTACATTTTTGGAGAACAACTTTTAGCCATTACTGATACAAAACTTTTAACAAGATACGATTGAAAATTTTTATTTTTTTCGTGCTGGATAGGCAAAAATTTGAAAAAAAAGAAAAAATAGTTTTGAGTTTTTTTTTACAGTTTCCGAGAGTTTTGACGCTCAAATTATCCAGATAAGTATGTATTTAAGATATCGAAATTTTATTTAGACTGTAGGAGCTAATTTTTCTTATTTTTATTCTTTCTTTTTTCTTGATACTTTGCAAAAATACAACTGATTTCTTGTCAAATACGCTAAGGACCAATTTTTTACCTTGCTGCGAGTTACATCGAAAAAGGCTGATAAACCATGTGTTTAAAATTAGGCTATTTTAACACGTGATGAATGGGGTAAAAAGTGATTTCATGCAACTCGCTGTAAGGGTAAACGGTACAAAAAGAATTTTATGATTTTATTTCTAAAATTTGTTAAATTTCAAGTGAATTTTTTGTCACTTTTATTTTTTAATTACTTAATTTATGTGAATTTTTGTCAATTTTGGGTAGTTTTTAGGACATAAATATTGAAAGTTGAAACTTAATGAATATTTTTTGAAAAAAAAGACTAAAGAAAAATTAATCTTAATTTAATTTTATGTTGAAATTTTACTTGTTCAGTAAACTCAGTTCATATTATTTTCAAAAACTATTTCAATAGAGAAAAATTAGCAATTATTAAACTTCAGCATACTTTAATGCTCCATGCTGAATAAAAACAAAAGATTTTTTCAAATAAACTTTGAAGCTAGTAAGATTGAAATTTAGCTGATCGGTTATAAATAGTCTTTTTATTTAACTTCTTAACACGGAAATACGGCAAGTATTTTTTTTTTGAATGATGATGGAAAATATTTGAATGGAAATTATCAAAAGCAGAAATTATTTTGAAGAAGCTTGTACAAAATTTATTAATTTTAATTTAAAAAATTTAATTTAAAATTGTTTTTTCTTTTACATGCTTTAAGAACTACAAGTTAATTTGACACATTTTGTTGGCAATGGTGGTTTTTCGTAAAAATTCGAATCAACTTTTTCTTTGACCACTAAATGAAAAAATTTAAATTTAAAAAAAAAATTTAAAAACTAAATTTTAAATTTACATTTTTGATCGAAATCTGAGAGAATTTTCTCCACAGGTTCGTCACTAAATGGATTTTCCAAAATTCTAAGTAGCATGTTTGCGCCTGTAAAATCGTTTTTTTCGGCATTTTCGATCGCATCTTGTGCAATGTGATTTCTCAGAATAAATCTAGGATTATTTGAATTCATTAATTTGACACGTTCGGCTTTTATTGCGTCAAAATTTTCACTTTTAGGGTCCATTTCTTGATTTATTCTTTCTCGATATTTATTAAACCAAGTCGACCATAACTCTGTGTCTAAAGCTTTTTTATCTTCACTTGTTTTACCTTTGAGTTTTTCATATTTCTCGATAAATTTAAGTTGATTTTTTACAAAGACTTCGCTTAGACCAAAATATTCTAAAATACCAGGATTATCTTCCATTGCCGAAATTAACTTATCCAATGTTCTTAAATTTTAAACTATTAAAATTTACCAAAAAAAAATTGAATTTGTCTTACTCTTTAGGCATTTTAGGCTTGAAAAATCCACGAATTTCGTCAACTGATGCACATTGCTCAAGAATTATACTCATAAATTTTTTTATATCTTCATCTTTATTATCAGTTATGTCAAAAAGGCTTAATTTACGAAATGAATTTGTAAAGTCAGCTCCAGTCTCATACATAGTCTCGAAAAATTCATTGAATAGATCTCTTTAAATTTATATAAAATATTGAAAATTTTTATAATTTAATTAATTTATAAAAAAAAACCTACATATCTGATTCTTGGCTAGTTTTTAATCCGAACTAAAGTTAATTAAAAATAAAATATAAATGTTGAATAAAAACAAAAAAAAATCGAAACTACAACAACTACAACCATAAAATTTAGAGTAGAAAAAATTTTTTTATTGTTCTGCTAATAATAAAAAACTTATTCTGAAAATAATGCTAACTGTCTAATACTTCTCTGTCTTATAAAAATGGTAGAAAAATGAATAAAATGATACAATTTGAACAAAATTTTATAAAAACTTTGTTAATGGTTTTCTCTTTTAAAAGAAGTGAAGCTTTTTTAGAAATTAAAAATTTTTTGTAAATTTGAAAATCGATTGAAATATTTAAATGCCTTTTTTCCAACGTTAGAAAAAAAAACTTTTTTAAGTTAACTTTATTAAAAAATAGTTTTTTTTAATCAGTTATGAGCGTGTTCAAAAAAAACAATATTGGCGAATGTTAAACTTAAAGTTGGTCACCAGGTTTTTTTAATTCAAACCAGTTAAAACCTGTCCAAGAAATAAATGTAAAAAGAAACCTTTTTTAAAAAGATACAGTTTTTTTTTATTTTGAACCTGAAACATAAAAAAGTTAATTTCCTTTTACTTTAAAAGATTATTTTAAGAAAAATTCCAAAAACAGTCAGTTCACCTTAAGTCCGACTACTTTTATGTCCGCTTTCATTTCAATCAACTAAAATTCAAAAGACTGATTTCTTATTTATGGCACGCCAAATTAACAACTCATTTTAATATTTTACTACAGTCATCTAGCGTTTATGTCACCACTTAAACTCTTCAAATAAAATTTGATAAAATTAAATTGTGTCAAAATTAATTGATGATTAAATTAATTTAGGAGGATCGGTTCTTAAAAACTTGATAAAATATGTGCGATAAAATCAAAATGTGATTTAATAATAGTGTGACTTTGGCACGAGATGACTGTATAAAAATTAATCATCGTAATATCACGGAATTTTTTATTATGAAAAAAAAGCTATTGTTAGTATTCAAGTTCAACTAAAAATTTTAATTTTTTAGCTGTTTATCAAAAGTTGAAAAGTCATAAAGCTTAAAATGAGCTTTCAAAAATGACGAAAGATAACAATCTTTTAAGTTATGTAAAGAATTTTTAATTTGTTAGCTCTTCCTTATTTTACGAAAATTCAAACAAATTTTTGTAAAAGTACTAAATAGCAACAGTTTTTTACATTACCCAAAAATTGGGAAAATTTACATGAATTTACAAAAATAAACTATTAAGTTATAAATGATGTAATTGTTTTTAATCAAATTCTATCTGAAAATAATAAAATCAACTTACTTTTTTCATCATTTTTTCCATGTAAGCTCTGTTATATTCATTTTTAAAATTTTGTTTAACATAATCTTTAAGTTGATTCAAATCAAGAACTGGACTTAATGCTTCGGCTAACTTAATACAATTCCATTCACATATATCGACTTGATTACGATAAGTATAACGTCCAGATGTATCACTACCATTAAATATGTGATCAGGATCATATCGATCCAAAAATCCATACGGACCGTAATCAATAGTCAAGCCTAGAATACTCATATTATCCGTGTTAAGTACACCATGTACCCATCCATTACACTGCCAACCAGCGACTAATCTAGCTGTTCGATTTACAATTTCTTTAAATACATTTTCATATTTTTCATGTTTATCTTCTGATTTAATATGAGGATAAAATGTGTCAGATACATAATCTAACATTTTTATCAATATGTCATTTCTTCCGAAACTAGGTCCTATGCCACCGTAATCTCTATCGAGTGGCCGAAATATTTCAAAACTCCCAAAACGTATAAAAGATTGAGCTATTCGTAGTACAACAGCACATCTCTCTAATTTAGCATTTCCATCATAAAAGATATCTCTAACCACTTTTGAATCGCTTACTACACATGAACCAGCTCTAGTTGTCGGCACTCCCAAAAAATGCATAGCTTCACTACATAAAAATTCACGCAATGTTGAACGTAGTACTTTTCTACCATCAGCTGAACGTGAATATGGTGTTAGACCAGCACCTTTTAATTGAATTTCCCAACGTTCATTTTTATTATTTAAAATCTCGCCCAAATATCTAAAAATAAATTACTAGGTTAGAGGTACTTTTTCCCCGAAAATTTTAAAATTAAAAAATAGGGTACTTTTTTCCCGATTTCAAAAATATATTTTTTCCACGATTTATGAATATTTGTTAAGTTTTAATTAATTTTTATGGTGATTTAAAAAAAATAAAAATAGTGTAACAGTAAGATGATACTTTTGGGTCTTGCAAAGAACTGTATCTAAGTGAAGATATTCCTATTGATGTTTATATGAAACGTATTGCTGCTATGACAATAAATAATAAAAAGAAAAAAAGAGGCAATAGGTGTTGCGCAACAAAATATTTCATTATCTAAGCAATACGAAATGTAAAACGAAAGATGTATTAATGAAAATTAAGAAAAATGCGATTATTTGTGACGTCTTCATGATAAATTATGTGAAAATAAATAAACAAGTTTGATTAGAGAATAAAAAAATTTGATTTAAAAAAATATTTTTATCACGTATTTCGGGACTTGACTATAGTCTACGGACTATAGTCCATCAATTTTCATCCAGGTAAAACTCACGGCCAGGTAAAAGTCATAAATATATTTTTTAGTCCGTCAATTATAATTAATTGGCCGTCTAATAATAATACAGTCCGTCTAATTTTTTTTTGGCCGTCAATTTCTCTTTTTTAAAACAAACTAAAAATGAAACCAATTATGAATGGTTATTTCTAAAAAAAATAATAAAACATTTATTTTTAGCTGAATAACTGAGCTTTTTTTTTCTAAAATGAGTTGCAGTCGATCGTATTGTTCAAAAAAATAAGCTATAAAATAGTTTCTGATTGATTTTTAAAAAAACAGGATTAATTTTTAAAAAAATTTAATTAAATTAATTTCAGAAAAACGAACGTTAAAAGTAAAAATTTCATCAATTTTCATCAATCTTAAAATATTTTCTTGCATATCAAGTGCATAAACAGACCAGCAAAATATCTTTTTTCAGACAGACAACAAAAAACTTATTAACAATTTTAGAATAAAAATTTATTTTTTTTCAATTAGTCCGTCTATTTTTAATCATAGTCCGTTAATTTATCTAATTGGTCGTTATTTTTCTTTAATTGTCCGTAGAATTTTTATTTAAAAAAAAGTCAATTAACCTGGCCGCGAGTTTTACCTGGATGAAAATTGATGGACTATAGTCCGTAGACGTGACAAGACCCCGTATTTCAAAAAGGTACTTTTTCCCCTAAAATTTGGACCGGGGAAAAAGTACCCGTCACGAATTACTAAGCTTAACTTAAATAAATAATTTCTTTAAAGAAAATTTTTTTTTATTACATTGCTGCACCATCTCCTAATTGACCTGCAAAAATACCAAATTGATGACCACAATAACAATGTGAGGCTGTCTCGCTACCAGGCATCAATTTATTACCACTCAAATATTCAGCTGCTTCTTTACGCTAATGTTTATTAAAAATTAATTTTTCTTTTTTGTCAATTATAAGTTTATTTTGAATTTTTACTTTTAATTGTTCGTCATCAAGATCCAATAAATTCATAGCTGTTTTAGAGTAAACCACCATTTGAGGATTTTCCAAAGGAGTAGGTTTCACCTAGGTCATAGAATTATTTTTTTTAAGTAAAAAAATAGAAGATTTTTATAAATAAAATACTTTTGAAAAGCATGCATTTTTAACTTGGCGAACATAATTTTCAGTAATTGGATCCAAAGGTAGAGTTCTTAGAACCAAATTGTCAAAGTTAAGTGTTTCAAAAGACTTCATAGTCATGTGTCTACTTATCGGTAGATTAAAATTTTTGCAAATTTGAAGAATTTTCATCAAATATTAAAAATAACAATTCTCAAATATTTAAAACAAGTGACAAGGGCCCTTAATGTGGGTTCATAAAACTAGATTTTTATGAGAATTTCTCTTGAAATATTTCCTAAAAAAAATTAAGGATAAATAAAGAATTATCATTTTTTTGTTTGTTGGCAAATTAAAGTTCACTTTTTGAAATATTTATTCTTTTATTATTAATATTTTTAATTTGAAGTATAGCAGCAAGCTTTCAAATTAATAAAAATTTATGAATTTATAATTTATTTTATTTGAAATACGAAAAATAAAGTTGCTTTTTTTAAAAAAAAAAGAGGTAGAATATGGGCTATGATTTAAATCGATTTGAAGGTGTTGTTGACGAAGAATTAATCTGTTCGATTTGTAGTTTTGTCCTCGAGGATCCCCTTCAAGTAATAATCTTAGACTTGTGAAAAAAAAAATTTTTTTTGTATTTATTTTGTTGCTTAATTAGTCTCCTGAATGCGAGCATGCTTTTTGCAGTTCATGTATAAACCAATGGTTACAACATCAATGTATTTGTCCCATTGATAGAATTCAAATTCAACCAAAAGATCTAAAGCCAGTTCCAAGAATACTCAAAAACTTATTGTCTAAACTTAAACTAAAATGTGATTATGCTGATTATGGTAAGACTACATACTCGAAAAAAACCTTTTTTGGGGTGCACTATAGTATCTTCCCCAAAAGAAAAAACGGTCAAATTATAAACAGTCAACTCTCTTTAATCCGTAATCTTTGGGACCCAAAAAATGTTGTTCCGGATAAAGTTTTCCGAATAAACTTTAAATCGGAATTTAATGAAAAAAGTGAAAATTCCGAAAAAAAAAAAGTTTAATTTGCAAAAAAATGCGAAATTAAAGTTATCTCAATTAATTTTTAATTAATTTTTCGACTAATAATTAACAAAAATCTAAATAACCCATTTTTATTTTTAAAAAAATACAGATATGATTGATTAGATAAATTTAAATTCGCAAACAATTATAATATTTTAAAGCATTCATTCGTTCATTTGCAGTTACGTTATGTTCTTTTGACTTTGAGAACAATATTTTTATTGTGTCATATGCTTTAAAAGCAATTTGATAATTAACATAATATTCTTTTTATTTTATCTGAATTCTTTGTTGTTTAATTGACCATTTATGATTTGGCTCTGTATTTTCTCTTAATTCCGAACAAAAAGAAAGATTTTACATAATAATTATACACTAAATTTTTGTTTTTGTGTTACGGATGACACAATAATCCGGACAAAAATTCCGATTTAAAGTAAAAATTTTAACATTAAAGGTATTTAAAAGGGGGTAGGGACCGAAGAAAAAATTCCGAATACCGAATTGTTCGGATAAAGGAGTTCCGAATTAAAGAGCTGACTGTATCAGCTTGCTAATTTCGACGAGCTGATCACGAATATAATAATTTTTAGTTGCACTGATGTTCTTATAAGAAGCTATAGACCTTTAAAGTGCTGAAAAAAGCGTTTTTCTAACATATAAAACAGAAAATTTCATTTAACTTAATAAGTTTTTTTAAAAAAATTCTAAAACCCAAATTAATTTAAGAATTCTAACCATAAAATTAGCAAAGCCGAGTCAAATGGCAAATTAGGGCTAATTTTAGGTTTAGAATTGTTTTAACAGAATGAAAATAACTGTGAAAATTAGGGGTTTGTTTAGAGAATAGTGTAGAGTTGATTTTGCTTTATTTATTACAAGCTGATTTATAATTTGACCGTTTTTTCTTTTGGGGGAGATACTATAGTGTAACCCTATTTTATATTTCAATTTTGATAAAGAGTTATTTTTAATATAGAATTTAAGGTTTGTTTTAGACCTCTACAGTGCTGGTTTTAAAAAATTGCGTCATATGACGTCGCTTTTCCATTTTAAAAATTCATATGACGTCATCTGACTTAAAATAACGTAATATGATGAAGTTTGGTGAAGTATTTTGATTTTAGGACCAGTGTTATATGGCGTCATCATGCGGTGATTTTTTTTTATTATTTAAAGCGTCATTTTGCGTCAGATGACGTCACATTTTTAAAATGGAAAAATCACGTCATAGGTCGGACTTAAATAATAATTTAGTGAATATTAGTATAGAGCTAAAGTAGTGGTGACAAATTTTTTTGAATGAGATTGAAGAAAACATAAAAAAAGTGAAAACCAAAATTTAACACATAAAATAATTTTTCAACGATGGCGTACTCATCAATGTTTTATTAAGATTTTTAAAACTGTTATTTTGAGGAAAAATCCATTTATGTTTTATTCACATTATATATGTTTTTATCACTTTTTAATATCAGTATATGTTTGCTTAGTAAAATTTTCGTTTTTCTTACACTATTCCTGCTTACAATTTTTCTATGAATTAACTGTTTTTTATCGATAATTGATTCGATTCTCTGAAGCATTAATAGTAAAATATGATGTTTTAGATACTCATGAAAATATTATTTGTAAGAAAATTAATAAAAACGATCAAATACTGCAAGAGATAAATGGTTAGAAATTCTTTTTTTGTTCTCAATTTTAGCAAAATTTTTAAATAACTAAAAGCTAAAGGCATATTTTTAATTAAAATAATATTTTAAATTAATTTTAAAATTCTTTTTTTTATTTTCCAAAATAAAAAGGATGTAATGTTATAGTACGATTAGAAAATTTAAGTTTGCACTTACAAGAATGTGAATTTAACCCCAAAAAGCCCATAGTATGCAGTCTTGGTTGTAATATAATAATACCTAAGGACGAGTTAAAAGTAATTAAATTAATCAACTCTTTAGTTTTATTGCTAAAGTTTTTTTTTGTTATAGAATCATAATTGTATTAAAGAATTGAGAAAAATAGTTGACGATCAGCATAGTAAAATACTCAATTTAAGCACTGATTTATCTCGACAAAAAACTGAACTGGACTTTTGTATGAAAGAATTAAGATCCTTGAAAAATTTTGTCAGTAAATATGTAACTAAATCGAATCAAATAGCGTCTAGTTTAGTGTCAACATCACCAACATCAACAAGTCTTCTTGGTTTAAATTTAACTGATGATGACGACGATGATATAGTTCGCTGGAGTGCCACTTTACCAATTGCAAAAGTGATTCGTTGGGGTGGAATTATAAGTACACCAGATACTGTTTTACAAACAGTTATAAAAAGAGCTTTAATTGAGCATGGTTGTCCATCAAGTATTCTAAATCAACTAATGGAAAATGCACATGAAAAAAATTGGCCTCTAGGCTTAAGTACATTGGAAAATCGACAAATAAATCGTAGTCAATATGCTAATTTTGTTTGCAAAAGAGTACCTAATAAACAAGCTGTTTTAATTCTAGCATGTGATAATAGACATATGCCTGGTCATATGATTGTCGAGCCTGGAAATCTTTTAATTTTTGCTCATGGCGTTGAATAAAAATTTATTAAGAATATTCAAATCTAGTCATTTCTTTTTTGTCAGATTATTACTTACCGAAAATGTATTTTAAAAAAAATTAAATAATTTTTTGATGTTGAAATTTTGTTAAATAAATATTTTGTTTTGTAACTTTTAGAAAATAAGTTTTTTGTCTTTGAAAAATGAAAAACCAATTTTAGATCAGACGAAAATGAAATAAAATAAATTTTATTCAATTTAACGTAACGTTTTACAAAAAATGTCCATTTAAGATTAGATCACCAAAGTAACGTTTAAAAAAATAAAGTTATTTTGACTTTATTTGAAAGATATTCAAATATTATATGCTTTACCATGAAGTACCGTAGTGCCTGATTTAAGAGACCATGTATCGATAAATTTGGATTGACTCAAGAGACCAGGTCTTACTATTGAAAAGGGTGGGTTTCATGAGTATTAGTAATCCATGGTCTACAAACTAAAAAGATTTATATACCAGGTTTTAAAATTAATCTGAAAAAAAAATTAAAAAAAAATTCTCTAGTCCTTATTTTTTTAAAGAAAATTCAATCATTTTTAATTTTAATTAGATTTTTTTGCAATTATTTTCATTCTTCAAAAATGTAATTAAAAAATTTGATCAACTTAAAAGTATAAGAAAAACAGAAAAATCCTTTAGCATTACGCGTAAGATGCTGAGAGAGTGGATTCGAGAGAGAGAGAGGAAATTGAAGAATCACCAGAGAAATTAACATAAAGTTCGAAACTGTAATCCCGATAATCCAGAGTTAGAATCAACTATGTTTCAGTGGATTAAGAAAAATCTATGATTATAAAAATGAAATTGGTGCTGACGAAAGGTTTTCTGCGTCTCGTGCTTTTTGTACGGCTTTTTAACAAGAAATAATATATCATTATTTTATTTAAAAAGTAAATTAGTTTCAAATGAATACCTCGAAGATTTGGATATTCTTGATGAAATTTTCATTGATGACCGTGATATTTTGAGTATGAAGAAGAAAATCCACAATAATTTTTTTAATAGTCAAATCGAATTTTCCGAAAATTTTGTCAAAAATATTAGTAAAACATATTTTTAAAATATAATTTTTTGTTTATGTACCTGATCTAGAAACTTATTCTAAGCCAATGGATCTGGTCTAGTTAATGTTTTTAGATAGGAGACCATGGTCTACCAGTACTCACGAAACCCACCCTTTTCAATAGTCAGACCATGGTCTCTTAAGTTACGAGTGACTTAGTCCCCCAGAGTTATTATATCAGGCACTACGGTATGTTCAAATACTTCGTTTACTTACCGTATTCCCTTGCTCAAACCGGTGTGCATTAAAACCTAAATTAACATAAGAAGTGCAAAAGAAAATGTTTTGAGTTAACAATGCTTTATAAAAATTTGTTTTGATTTTGAACAATTTGATTGATAATAACCAAAATAAAGACTACTAATGTTTCAGAAAAACTAAATTTTAATGAAAAATGACTAAAAAAAGGTTTTTTTACAGAAATACTTCAAAATAAAATAGTTTTCTCAAAAATCTAAACTATCTCCGCTAGATATTATCATTTTGGGACTGTTCAAATTTGTGACCAGCTGTTCGTATTTTTACTCTAAAAAAATTTAACTTAACTTTGTGACCAGACAATTTTTTAATTACCACCTGGACTTTCGGTTTTTTGGAAAATTTTTTTGACGTATTATTTTTGTTTTAAAAAAGGACAAAATTCATTCCATTTTTGGAAAAATTGATTTTTGCTTTACGTAAACATTGATTAAATTGAAAGTTGATTAAAAGTCTTGTTCTATAAGACTTATTAGTAATGATATAGATTGCTCAAAGATAGAATTATAAAAAATTTCTTAAATTTTTTAAAACTAATTAGATTTTTTTGTTAATTTTATTATGATAAAAAATACCTAGTAAATAATCATTGAGTTTCGAAGAATAGAATTTTTATGAAAAAAAAAAATTATTAAAAAATATTTTTACTTAAAAAAAATAAAAAATTTTTTTGAAAAATAAAAATGAAAATTCGCCGTCACAAACATACAAAACGAGTACTTAAATACTATCACTCTAATTTTAAATTCGATACAAAATTTTTTAATGTTTTGATTGATGGAACATTTGCTAATGAGGCGCTAAATTGTAAAATTAATATTGCTGAGCAATTGCCTAATTTTTTCGATGTCAAAGAAAATAAATGTAAATTGTGGACAACTAAATGTGCCATTCACGAAACTGAAATTCTTGGTAAGCCGACACGTGGTGCTATGTTAATTTTAAAACAATACCAATTAGCTGAATGTCAACACAAGCGTCAATATGTCTCCTCGGAAAAATGTTTCAAGGATCTAATTAATAAGAGTGTCGATAAAAAATACATAGTTGCTACTCAAAGTGAAAGTCTAAAAGAGATAGTACGCAATACGCCAGGAGTTCCATTAATGTTAATCTCACACAATGCCATAAATTTGGAGAAACCATCCGAAAGCTCGGATAAATTAGTAAATCAACAAACCGAAGGCAAATTGGCAGTGAAAGACGAATTAGATGTGATTAAAAAAATGAAACAAAAACTTTTAAAAAATAAACCTCAAGTCAAAAGATTACATAAAAAAAAGAAGGCCAAGGGTCCAAATCCATTGTCATGCAAAAAAAGCAAGAAAAAACAAAATTTTAAACCTATAAATAAAAAAAATTCTCCAAAAAACAATTAATAAAATTTTTACCATACATATATTTTTTTGATTATAAAACCATTAATCGGATAAAATGGGACACCAATCTACTAATATTACCGGTTAAAATATTTACGAAAAATCGTATTACTTTTTTAAAAAAATTTTACCGTAGTGCCTCACTATAGCGACCATGGTCTATCTACTAATCTTCACTCAAAAGCCCAGGGGTTTTATTAAAAAAAAACACATTTTTGAAAAATAGAGAACCATGGTCTTTTATTAAAATTTAATTTTTTAAATTTTTGGTTTAAAATTGGAAAATATTCTAAATTCGAAAACTTCCTTACACATTTGGTTTGTTAGTGTTTTTTTTGCCGCAAAAATCATTCAGTGCAAAGTTCTTAAAATTAATTTTGGCGATAAAAAAATTGTTGCATAGTATATGCAAAAAACATGCCCAAAAAACTTTATAAAGTTTACCATCTGAGTCCTGTAAAATTTAACTTAATTGCTTTAATATATTTTATATAATTCAATCGAACGACAAACTGTCAAGACTTAATGCCGATTAAACTCATTTATTGTAAAATAAAAAAAATGTTATAAAATACAAAAAAAAATAAAATAAAAAAGTTAAAAAGATGGTGATGAGCAGAGGCAACAAAAAAATGCGTTCGAATTTTTTCGGACTTTTCGCACTTTTTGCATCTTTCGCATTTTTTGGCATTTTTCTTAAATTTTTACTTTTAATACTCAATTTTGGTTGATTTTTCATAACACTTTTTGAAAAAAATGGAAAATTAGAGAAAAAAAAATTGTATTTGAGCCGAAAGGTATTTGGAAAATTCCCATATGTTTTAAAAATGAGAGTGTGTAATAGAAAATGGTTATTAAAGCGCTTGGTTTAAAAGAATAATTTATATTTATAGAACTTTATACATAAGGTAATAAAATTTAATTTTAGGTAAACGCATAGAAACTAAATATGACCATTAAATAAAAAGGAAAAAATATACGGTATTGCAGATTTAAGTGATTATAAAATAGGTATTTCAATTGAACTTTTAAAAAATTTAAAAAGAAAATAAAATCATTAATCTTTCGCTTTAACAGAATTTTGTGAAAATTTTTAAACAAATTAAAAATAAAATAAAATTACAAAGAGACGATAAATATAATTGAAAACTTAAAATTAAATAATTTAAATAATTAATTTTTTTTTCCGAAATTTCCGCATTTTTCATCGCATTTTCGGACCCTAAAAAAACGTTTTTTTTTGGTGTCTCTGATGATGAGAATAAGAAGATCTAAAAACGCTTATATGTTAAATCAAATTTTGAAAATAGATTATAAAATTTGTTAAAATGTTAGTTTATATTATTTACTATTCTTAGTTTAAACAAAGTGAAATCCAGGCTTTTATCATTCAATAATAATTTATTTATAAATTTTGAGAAGAAATATGTGTACCTTTCATCGATTTTGTTGTTAAAAGTACCTTTAAAAGGTAATGTAAATTCGAATCTATTTCTTAGAATATCCTGTTTAAGTTTGTTTAGGACAAAGCAACTCTTCAGACCAGTTGGAGAATAATAGTCATTTCTCATTTTATGCACGAAAAGTGACAATTTCTTAATTACACGATGCTGGAAACAATCAAAATTTAAATTACTAAGATTTTGTTGAATATGTTGAAGTCATTTGCAACTTGAATATTAATATTAATGTTTAGGAGTTTGTTTAGACAATAGGAGTAGTAATTGGATAATTTCTGTATCGTGCTCTTTGGGAAATAAATTACTAGAGACAAGCAGTAGTCAAAGAACGATAAAATAAACGTTTTCATAAATTGCAATTTTACCTGAAATGACAGGTAAAAAATTCGATCACCAATGTGTTTTAAAAAATTAAGCTTATTATCAATAGAAACGCCAAACAGTTTGAAGCTATCAACTATTTCAATCTGTGTCTTTGAAACATAGATTGGTATTGTAAGACTAATCTTCCTCTTGTTTGTCACAAACATAGCTTTTTTTATCCCAGTTAATATCAATCCTATTGATTAAACACCAATCCGATAGTGAAGCGATTGAATTGTTAAATTTGTTTAATAAATTGGGTAGTATAATCAGCAAAAAGCTTAACATTGAATCTATTCAAAAAGACGACTATGTCATTTATGAAAATAAGAAAGAGAAGCGGACCAAATTCACTTTCTTGTTGGACACCAAGCTGAAAAACTTTAAAAAAATTATTCGAAGCAAAAGACTAATTTATATCCTTGTTGGACACCAAGACAAATTAGCCTTTTGCTTCGAATAGTTTTCATTTGCGTGATTATTTCATGAAGTGCAGTTTCGCATCTTTGAGAACTACGAAAACCATCCTAGGATTCTGAGATTTGATTAGTTTCAAAATATTTTTTTATTTGTTTTGAAATCATTTTTTCAAAAAGTTTAGAAATCGGTGGTAAAATAGATATAGCCTTGTAGCTATTCATATTATCAAACGAACCTTTGTTTTTAAATAATGGGATTACTACCGCTTCTTTCTATTCTTCAGGTATTGAGCTTTTTATCAAACAGGAATTGAAAACGTAGGCAATAATGTTAAATAATATTGTTTACATTTTTTAAAAGTCTGGCTGAGATCTCACAACAAACTGGATTAGTTTAATTTACAAGTTCATTTGTTTAACTTGTAATTTCACCAGCATTAGTTAAGCTAAATTTGAACCCAGGCGGTTTTATTTTAACTAGATCTATAATTGATTTAATTTGGTTATCAACTCTCCTAACGAAATCTTCTAATGAAATTGAAGATGATGTTTTAATTGAAGTAGAAAAACAATTAAAAAATTCACTAATCTAAAGCTTATCACTTATAGAATGTTCATCAAAAATAATGTGAGAAATTCTATCTTTTGAAGAGTTGTCAGATTTTATTTTAATCCTCGAGGAGTAAAATCGTCAAAACTGGGTTTTGATTTTTAAAAAAATCAATCAGGGGGCAATTTTAGTCTTTGACTATAAGATCAGGTATTATCCTTGTTTTTTAATTTAATACCATGGTCTTAAAATTTCTAAAAAGTGTAAATTAACAAAAGTGTAAAGTGTTTTTTTAAACAAAAAAGTGAAAAAAAAATTTAAATTTTTTTTATTCTTAACCAGTAGATTTTAAGATAAAAATTTGATTGAAAGAAAAAAAAACATTTCTTTTAAATTTTATTTAAAAATTTTTAAAAAGTTACAAATAAATTTTTATAGCATTAAAAAATGAATAATGGACCAAAAAAAAATAATAAATTCTATAAATATAAAAAATATTTTTTTTATTTAAATTTGAACTATTAAATTTTATCAAACAAAAACAAAAGAAAAACTTACTGCGATTATTACAATTTTTCAAACTATTTTATTCTAGCTTTCAGAAATCTATTAAAATAAGCCCTGAGATCTTAAATCTTTATTAATATGAAAAGAATCTATAAATTTCTGGTAGATGGTTAAGTAGAAAAAAGAGGTAGTATCGAAAGTAGATTATTCTGAATTTTAATAAAATACAAATCAAAACTTTTAAAAGAATAATTTTTAACTTTAAACATAAGCTTTTTTTTTGAATTTAGAAAATATTTAAAAAAATAACAATATTTCCCTTGAATGAAACCCTAAGTTAATTATAAAAAAAAATATTAATTTTTTTTAAAAATTAATTAAAAATATTTTTTCTATTGTATCCCCTAATTTTTTTTTATAAACAAAATTTTCTTGATTGTTAAATTTTTTTTTAAAGAAGTCTATTCATTTGAGTCTGATGTGGCTGACCCAGATAAATTGAATTTGTCGAGGAGGGGTTATTTTGTGTGGTGTTATTGGACAATTTTTGATCGACTAAGTTTATAGTTTGATCTGTGTCGTAACCTGTGGACATGTTGGTCAAATTAGGTACATAATTAGTGCTTATTTGTTTGGACATACAATTCGAACAATTAGCACATGATGACGTCATTAGACCACCCATTGATTGACTTGCTTTTTTTTGTGTTAATAAGGCTCTTAGTTGTTGTGCTTCGTCTTTTAATGTTTGTAATTGAGCTTTCAAAACAGAGTTCTCTTTTTCCAAGTAGCTAGCTCTTATTGCTATTTCGTCTTCGCGTTGTTTTCTTGCGTCACGTGATTTCTTTGCAGCAACGTTATTTCGTTTGCGACGCTCTAAATATTTGCCGTCTTTTGATGATGATTCGTTCGCTGTTTTAGAGCTTGAATTTCGATTGCGTGTGCGTGTTGGTGTTTGGACATTTGATCTGTATTGATTTGAGTCCAAAGTCGACGATGATGACGAGGAGACCATGGATGAATTGGACAACTCTGATATATTTGTCGGTTTAGAAGGTGATATTATGTTCATCATTGGATTTAGTAAAGGATTAAGTGTTGATGCTGTTGGTGGAACTAATGATACGAGTGTTGGACTTTGATGATGCTGCATTTGATTTTGTTGCTGACCCAATCCACAGTCGAGCAACTGAAGACTCTCAACTTAAACAAAAATTACAAAATATATTAATTTAAACTAATTTATCATGGTATTAAAATAATACAAAATTTTAATTGTTAAAAAAAAAAGCGATCCTTTCCTACTAACAAGTAGCTTTATTAAACATCTTTTCTTAAATTTTTTATTGTTTCTTTTTTAAAAAAGATGACTTTTAATTAACTATTTGATCAAATTGAAGTTTAATTAGGTGCATCAGTATTTTCCCTTATAAAGCTATTTAGTCAACATAAAAAAAAACATTTTATTCCAGAAAAGTTTAAGTTTCTAGTTATAGGCTTTTTTAGTCGGCTTAAGTCGAAGTTAACTGTTGTTTTATAGAAACTAATTTAATAAATAAGTTCATCTTATTATTTATTTATTTTTATTTATTTATTACTAGGCAAAGGTCCTTGAGGACCATAACTTCATCTTATAGTAAGAGGAAAGTAAAGCGATTGTACAATTTATTTTTAATGTAATTTTTATTACCCTAATGAAATCAAGTTAAAATTTTATTCAAGCTTGTTTTGTTTTATAATGGATAATTACATGTCTTGGATATGTAAAGATTTTTCTATAGGGCTTTAGTAATTATTAGGTAATAATGACGATTCCGTCTATTTTGGCCAGAAAAATGAAAAAATAGTTATGAGTAAGATCAGATATGTCTTATGTAGATAAGCTGAATCGATTGTCATAAAGTTGTATTGAAAAGTTAGAAATTTATTCAATATAATTCAAATTCTTGTTTTTATCTCAATTATTATCCACACTTACTTTATTATATGCCAATCGATTTGACTCATCAAGTTAAACATCGTGCTTTCAGCGTGAAAAAAACAATAAAAAATGTATACATTGGGAGAAAGTGTCATTGATAAAAATTAGAAAATAGCTTTAATTTAAGGGACAATTGTTTCAGCACATTCATTAAAACTTTTAAACAAATCTCTTTATTAAAACCTTCCAAAACCTTTTCAGCGCATCAGTTTTTCTTTAATTTTCTAAAAAAAAAAACTAAAATTTTGTCTTTCATATACACCAGGTTTGAACGGCAATAAATGGTCTCAATATTAAGAATAAAATACTGAAACCTTCAAGTTAAAAACTCCTTAATATTATTGGTTAAGAGAAGAACATTGGTGATTTATCAAATAAAAAAATCAGAAATTAGCGTCTTTTTGTCTTAGAAAGACTTTATTAAAAACTCTATAAAAGTTTTGGTTTTTAAGTAAAAAAATTTCAGAAGAATTTTAAAATTAATTTTTTTTAAGGTTTTCCATTTTCTTAGTCGCGCAAAACGTGTTAAAAATTTTTTTAAGTGTGATAATAAGGAAGTTTTAGCGAGTGTAATGAAACGTCTTTTGAATGTGGTGAAATGACTTTTGAGTCTGATGATTAGATAGACCCTTAATTTAGACTTAAAATTAATTTGGCGAACTTATAAAAAAATTTTAAAAAGAAGCTTTAAAAATTTCGTTTAGAATTTTTTCATAATAAAAACTATAGAGAGAAATTAACAGCTTTTTCAGGATACCAGACAACAAATTTTAACCAAATCGTATTCATTTAAATACGATAATAATTAGATTAGTGTCTTATTATAATGCATGGTTAATTGGTTAGGGAATAAATAAGCTTATAAACATAAATATGATAAGCAATATTAGAAATTTTTGGTGAGTGGCCAAAGCCCCACCGTCTGATACAACACCAAAAAAAATCAAAACAAAAATTTACCTTTAAAATCGCTTAATAAATTGTTCGAGCCTATTTCAAATCAAAAAAAAAAAATTATAAAAATAAAAATAAGCAAAAAAAAAAATTAAAAAAAATAAGAACCATTTGTATCAGAGGGTGGAGTCATAGGTAAATTATTTTTGAAAATAAAAGTAGTACCATAATTTGAAGTGGTGTCATTGGTTGACGAAGGAGATGAAGATGATTGTGGCGATGATGAATGTGGTGATATTGAAGTGTTCGATGGTGATGACGAAGTGGATCCCTGTTGTTGTTGTTGATTTTGCTGTTGTTGTTGTTGTGGTTGTTGAAATAAAAGTATACTTGTATTATTTCCGTTAACAACAACTATATTTGATTGATCGTCTGTTTGATTTGATTTAAATATTTGATCTAATGTTAAATTGGACAAATTGGTTGATCTAGAATCGTCTTGATAGCTTCCATATGGTGATAGACGATCCATAGAAAAGACCATTTGTCCTTGGCCTTGATTTGATTTTGAATTACATCTCGAATCGTTTTGTTTTTGTTGTGTATTTGGATTAAATTGGACGAATTGTTGCTGTGTTTGTTGTTGTTGCTGTTGTTGTTGTTGTGATTGTTGCGACCCGTTTGAAGTCGAATTTTGAATCAAAGTATGATGAAATTGAGAGGGCGTGTAATATTGAAACTCGAACTCTTCCATAAAATAAAACTTTTTATGAAACAATTAACCAAAAAAAAATATGAACTTTTTTATTTTATATTTTTAGCATCGAATTTTTTTTTGATAGCTTCGGAGCTTTACGCTTCCAATTTTTAGGTAAATCTATCGAGAGAAAAAAAATATATGTATTAGCCTTATATTTAGATTTAAAAAAAAGAAGTTTATCTTCCTCATTCCAGAACAGTCCACGTTGCAGAAAAAATTTTTATCGACAAAATTAAGAATTCAGATTCTAATAAAATTGTATTGTATTTTTAATATACAAGCCAATATTCCAAAAAGGAACTCAAAATTATTTAACTTTTTACGATTGGTTATTTAAATTCAAATTTTTACGCATCTAAAAATATACCATCTTCTGAATTAATTGAGCAAATTTTAAAACAGAAACTATAGATAAACTAATCCATTGAAATTTTCGCCAAAAATTCAAGGTCTTTTAGGAAATTTTTATCCCAAATCCGAAAAGAAGAGAAAGCAAAAAATTCAATTTGCTTAAAATTTAAATTTCGTACACTACAGAAAAGATCTAATAGTTTTGTTGATGAATTGATTCAATTCGACTAGAAAATCTACGATACGAGCCGAACTATAAAATTAAAGCTTGCTTTGCTTCCAAAAAAAGACGTGAGCAAAGTTTAATATTTTAAGACAAAAATTTGCCATATTTGTAAAAATTTTTTTGTTCACTTTTTTCAGTAAAAAAGAAAGCTTTTTTTCTTCACCAAATATTCAACCTATTGGTAATTTTATCATTTAAGCGGAAATTACTAATTAATATCAAAAATTGAACTAACACTAATGGTAACGGAAATGCTCACGTCAAGTTCTGTGTCGACAGAAAGTTTTCGACACCGAAAACCCCTCAATTTCAAGAGTGGTATAAAAATATAAACAGTATTGCAACAAAAAGTGTTGTGATTATTTTAATATTTAAAATTAACCAGTTTTATTTTGACTTTATTTGTTACAAAAATACTTTTTGTTCCAACAATCTATCTTAAAATTTGGTCAAATTGACCCTAAATACTGATTTCTACTGTTAAAAATCTAATTTTATAAAAATATTACCACGATAAAAGATATGATTTAATCGTTCAAGAAAAATAAAATATTTGTACGAATCTTGAAAAAAGTCAACATAATTTTTGAAACTAAATTTTTTTATTGCGAATTATTCAGCGAAGACTTTAAAACTTACTCAATTAAGACAACAATTATTTTGTAAAAAAAAAAAAAATTATTATTTAACTTTTTTTTAAATCTCTAATATTTACATTTAAAAAACTAAAACAACAACTAAAATTAACACCAAGGTCATTTTGACTCAAGGCTTTGGAATTTTCTAGTTAATTTTCTTTTTGATAATTTTATGGAAATTTTCTTTTTTCTCTGTGTCTATTTTAAAAATTCACATAAAAATTTATCGTAATATAAATTCAAATACGCAATAGGCTTTTTTGATTGATGAAGAAAAAAATTTTTTTTCATTATATATTTTGCTTCAACTGATTGATAATCTATGGATAGATAAAAAAAATACATGGTAGCTATTACCATTAATATATACCATTAGCCTAATATCAATGGAAAATCAAATTTGTTTATCCTATGATAGCTCACTAATCATGAGTTTATAGTTTTATAAAAGGACAAATGTCCATTAGGCTCGACCTTAAAATAGGCCTTAAAATAGACTTATAACATATTTGACCCGTAACGTAAAAGGTCTTTGGCAAAAGTTAGGAAAATAAGAAAACTTATTAAAATAAATTATTAAAAAAAATAATAATAATAATCGTTTACGTAACTTGACGTAATCAAAAGGAACTAGTGATTTTTCTCTATGTCAGGGCCTAATATTATCATTTAACAACAACAAAAAAAAATATTAATATTATATAACTTTTACGCAATCGAACTACTATTAAAGGCTTCGAAAAAAAAAAAATTTTTTTTCAGAAAAAATTTTTTTTTTATTTTTTTGAATAAGAAGAAATAAAAAAAAACTATAAAGAAATTCCAATTCCACAAGTAAAATAACAACTACTACTAGTAGTAGTAGTAGTAGTACCATATAGTAGTAGTAACGAGAAAGAAACTAAAATCAAGAGAATTTCTATGCCTAAGCTTTATTATTTTGTTTCTTTTATTTTTTTTTTAAATTTTAAAAAAAAAAAAAAAAGAATTTCAAACATAATTTTGTTTCAAAGAAATAAAATTATGCTTGCAATTTACGTAGATTTTGTAATGGAAAATAAAAAAGAAAGAGAAAAAAAAATTTTTTTATTTTGTATTTTTTTCCTCACTCCTTCAAATAATTGTGTAATAATAAATTATGACCGAATTTTGCCGAAATAACAGTGAGCCTTAAAAATAGAAAAAAACTTGAAATATCAAGGGTTTTTTATTGAAATAATTATTACTAGTAATAGTAATAGTAGTATTACGCTATCATAATGAGCTTGAACTAAATTTTTTATTGATCAATTTTTTTTGTTGTTGTTGTTGTTGTTATTGTGTATTTCGTTGTTAATATTATGTAATATCATTGTTGTTGTTGAGAACGTAAGTTTTCGTAATAATAAATTATGAAAATTTGCATTTGTTGTTGTTAGTCTTTTTTTTTTATATATTTTTTTCAAGATTATTAAATTTCAATGAAAATTCATTCATAATAATTTCAAATGAAAAAAGATAAGAAAGAGAAAGATATAAAGCTTTTTGTTTCATGGTCATGATATTTTTCGCTTTGAATAAATTAACTTGGGTTAATGACATTTATTAAATATTTTTGATTTTATCAAATAAAATAGTTATATAATAGAACAGCTTTCTTCTTTTTTTATTTTTGTATTTGAAGGGGCGTGTTTGGGATTTTGAAATTGGTTTAAGCCATTGGATTTGAATTTGTTCAACTTTTAAAGGTTAATAAATATTTGCTTAGTGGCAGAAGGTTTTTATGAGAATTTGTTTGAAAAAAAAAAATTTTTAGCTTATCTTTTTTATTCACGTTTTTTAAACTCGTTTAAAATCTTTATTTAAGAAATTTACTATGGAAACTTAAGCTGGTTCAGCCTAGAGCCTTAAAACAAAAATTCATTAAAATACTCAAAAAATAAATTTTACAATAAATCTTAAAAAAAATCCTTGCTAAGAATAGTCCCCTAAACCTCGCCTTTTTTTAGAAGAACGGAAATGATAAATTTTTATAAACTTACAATTTATAAAGAAGGCTTTGACAAAGGCTTTTAGCCGAAACCGGTCAGCTCTTATATTTAGATTTAATTAAATAAATATTATTTTATAAAATAAAGTTTTATTTAAAATAAAAATAATTTGTTTTTTAATATAAATTACCCGAACTCTTTCAGAAATTTCAAAATTAAATACTAAAATAAATTTTTTTGAGTATGATTTTTGCTTTCAAAGAAACGATTTTTAGTCGAACATAACCGAATTCTTTATTGAATTGGATTTATTGAATTCTGGCTAAATAAATTTTTTAAATTTTTTTGTTCATTCTTTGAATTGACTTGGCCAGTAAATGTTTAGCATTTAAATAATCTCTGTAATATTGTCAAAAAAAACTGATTATTGAAAAAAGATCCTTGAAAATTCTACATTTTACCATATTGTTCATTTTCAGATCGTTATAATATTGTACATCGGAATGACTTTAAAATAAAAATCAATTAAGATAAAATAGAAGCTTGATTCTAAGTTTCTTGAACATTCTATAAATATTAAGTAATATTCCATTGCAATTAATTGAATGGAAAAAAATGATGCTTGATCAATGGATTGAGACGTTTTTGAATCGCCTCCTAAAGGCAAATAAGACTTTCCTTGAAATGCTTCTCAAGCCGAATTTTTCCAAGAAAAGCTTTCTTATTGTTTAGGCTATAAAAGTATGACTTTTAGCTTTTAAAAAGTTAAAAAATTTTATAATAAAGATACGCTGAATATTTAAACGTATGCCTTGACGCAAAAAAATTATGCCAATATATTTTTTTTCAGACTTAATTCTTTTGTCTTTTAAGTATAAAAAGATCTGATCGTCTTGTATGATTTAGTACTGAAAACTTTTTTATATTTTATATTAATTTTTAAACTAAAAAAATGTTTAAATATTGAACAAAAAAAATTAGATAGTAGTAGTAGCTTTAACTGCGCATAAAATTCTTAATGCAGTACCTAGCCCAGCAGGCTTTTGCAGTTACTTTTCATCCATTTGTCCAAAATCGATTTAAAATAATTTGACAACAACTTCATTCGGCAGTTTATTCCAAACATTCACAATTCTAGTCCTAAAAAAGTTTGATTTTTAGTTATTTTAAAAACGTTCCTACTGTTCGAGTAATTTCTGATTGAATAATTAATCCCTTTGTTCAAGCATACTATTTGCCTTTTGATTGATTCTTTTTAAAGTTTATCATCATCGAGGTAAATGGCTTTTTCAGGTAAAAGTTATTTTCATTATGTTAGAAATTTTTTCTAAAGCATTTTTTGAAGATTTATATTTTCATATGAGAGCAAAACTGATTACAAAAAGGTTTTATTCTGCTGCACCTGCTTTCAAAGTCTACAAAAAATTGTGCAATTTAAATTTACTCAAGGCTAAAACTAAAAAAAAACAAAAGATAAATCAGATTAAATCATTTTAAATTTGAATCATTTCAAAAATGGAACTTGTATTATTCAGAGGACTTTATTTATTATCTGTTTGATTTAATTGATTTTTCATTAAGATCAAAGCTAACATTATTAATCTATAATGATTAAATCAACGAGAACATGAAAAAATTTAAAAAAGTTAAAAGACATCAAAATTTTTATTAATTTTTAAAAATATTCATTATCCGAGAAAAATTTCTTGACTTGTGTTGAAATATTTAAAATGTTTTCTTTGTAATTCTTTTTCGTCATCGAATTTTTACCACTAATTCTAAAAACAGGATCACTATCTGTTTGAATTTCACATTTTTCAAAATCAACTAAACTTGAAAAAATACCACTAAGCCTTTCAAGATTTTCAATATTAAAAAGATTTGAATTTTCAGAGTTTAATTCAATAAAAACCATGTTTTGTAAACCATTAAAATGACATAAATTAATTGAATTAACATCAATTCTTGAAATACCAAGCTTTAAATAATCGATACTATTTGGAAAATTGAAACAATTTTGATCAAAAGAAATAAGCTTGTTGATTTCAAGAGCTTGGAGTTTGGGAAAAATATCCAATTTTTTAAGCCTTGTCTTTTCGAGGAATAAACACTTTAAATTATGCAGATTTATTAATTCAATGTCGAATTCTAATTCAGGATTACCAATCAAATCTAGAACTTCCAAATAAACAAATCTATTGATTATTTCTGGATTAATATGGTTGATTCTATTGTGTTTTATACACT
>NTPY01000598.1:253528-266469 GCA_002922825.1 Brachionus calyciflorus
AAGTGTATAAAACACAATAGAATCAACCATATTTTTTAAAAAATTATTTGATAGTACTAAAACTTTTAAATTTTTCAAGTCCCTTAAATTTAAATGATCTATTGATAGTATTTCTGAATTTTTTAAATCAAGAATTTCCAATTTATCCAGTCCCTCAAAAGCACTTTCGTCTATTCGAATTGATGCACCATTATTTATGATATAAATTGTTTCTAATTTTTTTAAATTACTAAAGGCATTTGTATCGATTAATTTCAAACCGTTTTCATTAAAAATAATATTCTTTAAATTTTCAAATTGAAACATTTCTTTGGTAAAACAATCTAATTTATTTTTAAGCAAACTCAAACTTTCCAAGTTCTCTGACTTTTTAAGAACTATTTTAAGATCAGAGTGGTCCAGACAACCCCAAGTAAAATATAAATTTTTCAAGTTATTTAAACCCTCAAATGTGTACTCATCTATGTATTCCAATGGTGCATTACAAAAGTATATGGAGTAAACGTTTATCAAATTGTTGAAATTATTCCTCTTCAAAAACTCTAATGAATCACCTCCTACAAATAATCTTTTAATTGATTGAAATTGTTTAAACCATTCAGGATAGAGCTCATCTATTCCATCGAAAGCAATATCCAAAGTTTCTATTTGATCCAAGTTTAGTAAATTTTCCAACTGATCAAACGTATTTTTCACTAAACATTCAAATCTTTCCATTAAGAAAACATTTTTTATAACATTATTTTGAGTATTAGATAAATCGATTATTTCATCATCTCGATTATTTAAAATTGTATGAATTAACTTGATTTTTAGATAATTCTACAAGATTTAAAATTACCAAAAGTTAAAGAAAGTTAAGATATTTTAATAAAATCCTTACATCAATTTTTTTATCAATGTCAGCTACTTTCATTTCTTTATTAACTAGCTTAATTATTTGTGTCGTAATTAAACTTGGTAAATATTGGTTGGTAATAACTAGTTTTCCAATTTCTTTTGTAGACAAAAAATCTGCTTTTTTAATACTAGAAATAAAAAAACAAAATTTAGTCTTGAAAATTTGAGTGAAAATTTCTTCTTTATCATGGGTCATAGATATTTGATTTTTAATGGACTCATAGTATTCGAGACTGTCGGTTTGGTGCTTTTTTACGTAATTGATTAAGTTATTTCGTTTAGTGTTGATTGTATCATGAAAAGTAGCATCACTTTTGCTTAATAAAATTTCTGTCGATTCATCAATTTGATTTATCAGCTCGTCAAAATAGCTTACTATGTAATTTTTGATATTATTCATTTTTTGGATTTTTGAAATTTTGATTTAGAATTTAATTTTTTTTGACTTTGAATTTTTTCATTTTTCATTAGTTGTTTGAATGAATTATGTAAAATAAAGTTATTAAGAAACAAAAATGTCTTCACTAAAGCATGTTAACACTTGGATCCAAAAATTCTTGTATTCTCAAAAAAAAATTTTTCAAGGTCAAAATTTAAAAATAACTTTTTCAAATACTCTGAAAGATTTCTTTAAACAATCAGCAATATTTTTTGACATAGTGCCTAATTTTTTGTCGCTAAAAGCCCAGGCTTTTAGTTTTAGAACGTAATGATAGCTTTATTGAATCACAGGAAGCAATTAAAAATTTTTGATAACAAACCTAAACGATCGGTTTGATAAGGGACCAACGATCGGTTTGATAAAAAAAATAAATCTAAAATTATACTTGAAAATTTTTCTATAATTTTTCTTTATACCTAATTTAATTTTACATGTAACACGACTTAAAGCATTTAATAAAAATCAAGTTAAGTTTATAGGAATATAAATTCTTCGTAATTTAAATCTAATAATTATTAAATTGTATTTCTGAAAAAAAGTTGATAGCTTGTTTAATTAAATGTTTACGACCAGTTCAGATGTTTCCAGACTGTACAAGATAGTTTAGGAACTTTTTAATTTTTTAAACATATTATTTCGAATAGATTCAGAAATTTTCAAAAATAAAACATAACATTGATTGAGAAATGGGAAGTGGTATTCCTTAAACTTAAATATAAAATTCTAAAAGAGCGGTTAAAATTTTAAGAATGTATGTGCTGAAAATTTTTACAGTATAAAATTTTATTTTTTCTTCTTAATATAAAATTTAAGTAACTGAGATAAATTTTATTCCGATAAAGCTTCCTAAAGTATCATAATTATGAGTCTTAGAATTTTCTCTTTCGAAATTTGGTCACTATTATTTTCTTTAAATCACATTGAAATAAAATTCTCTAAATACAGAATTTTATAAATTAAGTAATACTTTTAAATTCTTTTTGCTTCCTTTAAACGCCCAATACCGTCGAAAATTCAAACACCAAAGTTAAATTAAAATTGATACTCATACTCAAAACAGAAATAGTTTCATCTAAATTCTAAAATATTTTTGAAAAAAAAAAGAATTTTTTCATTCAATTTTTTCCTAATTAAAAAATGATTTAATTAAAATAAAAAATTGGATCAAAAATGAATCAGAATAATCATCAAAATTTAGGCTATCCAAATTATTATCAGCAGCCTCCGCCGAACGGTTTTTACCCATATCCACCACCAGGTTATCAATATCCACCACCTGGGCATTATCCTTATCCGCCTTATAATCCCTATCAACAGCCACCACCACCGCCACCACAACCAGGGTATCCGTATCCTCCACCACAATATCAATACAATAATCACCAACCTCCAATTCATAATCATAAAAACAATTACCAATCAAATAGAACTTACAATCGAAATAATTCAAGCCGATATGAGAATAGACATAAAAGACGATCTAGGACTCGTAGTCGATCTCGATCAAGGACTCGTTCGAGGTCAAGATCAAGATCAAGTCGATACTCATCGTACAATCGAAGAAATAATTCCAGACAAAGAGATAATAGACACGAGGATAAAACTAGAGAAATAAATCATAATTATAAAGAACCATCTTATACACAAACAACTCTAATTCCAGTTTATTATAAAAAAGACGATAAAAATCCTAAATTGAGTATTGGTACTCAAAAATTGCTTGATTTATACACAGAATTTGAAGATGAAATTTTAGCCCGTAGTAAAATAGCTCGTTTGAAAGCTAATATTCCAATTGAAAAAACTAAAATACCAGACTATAGACAATTAATTATGACTACAAAATTTCAAAAATTTTCCCGATGTACTTGTGATAAGTCAAGTCATCATCAATGTAAAAATACATCGTCATCTTCAACATCATCATCATCAGAATCATCTAGTGATGAATCATCAGGTGAGCTTTCATCTTCAGATACTGAAAGTGAAACAAATGAAAAAGTGAATGAGAAAAAAGAGGTTAAAGTTAAACAAGATAAGTTTGAAGATATAAGAAGTATGGAACTTGATCGTAAACAAAACCATCCGGAGCGTTTACATCCAGAGTTAAGTTTTAATGAGCCTGATCAGGTAAGATATTTTAAAAAAAATGTTTTAAATAAGATGGTAAAACTGAGTTTATATTTAATTATCATCATTGTATTTGTGGTGCTTTTGAAAAAAGAATTAACTAGAGTTAACTTGTTGACTTGTTTCGAATATTTTTTAATTAAAAATTGAAAAGTGAGTCTATGCTTAAAAAATAGATTTTATCTATGAACAGTTTAATAGAAAATATTGAAATAGTCAGTTTAAAATTGCATAGGAATTTCTGCGACAATTAAATCTTTAAAAAAAGACTGTAAACCTTAAAGAAGCAAATTTTTATATAAGAATTGAAAACAAATAAACTTCGCAATTTTGATAAAAACTTATTTACCAAAAGATGTAAAAATTTACAGCATTTCTACCGAATTAACGCCGGACCAAACCCGAACCGTACTAAAAAAAAAAAATTTACGCAAACCGTAAAAAAATATTGTTGAAAGAAAATATTTTTCAAAAAAAAAAAAAATTTTTTTAGTACTGTTCGGGTACGGCACGGGTACGATGTTAATTCGGTAGAAACGCTGTACTATGTAGGACAGTATTTAAAATACAATACTTTTAGTCGATCTAAATTTTCATAGGCCAAAATCGATGTTTTCGCTTGAAATAATAATGAAAGTTTTACACCAAAACTATTTTCACTTATGATAGGCGTCAATTAAATTTTTATTTTTTAATAAATTGAGTTATTAGAAAAATTAAAATAAAATGATCATGTCATTTGTAGCCATGATCAAAAATATTTCAAAAGGAAAAATAATTTAAATTAGTTTTTTCAAAGACAAACGAAGGACCCTTATGTAAATGTAAGCTAAAGAACACAAAATTTGGTACTCGCCATCAAATATATTATGGTGAAAAAGCAATAGAACCATGTGATTTAAACTCGAATAATCATGGAAGGTTACATCATTATAGAATGAGTATAACACCGTTTGAAAATTTTACATGTAAACATCCAACTCGAATTGAATTCGATAGACATGATTATATATTTGAAGGCTATTCAATATTCTCACATGAGCCTATAGATAATATACCAGATTGTGTTGTGGTTATTTACAATAATGAGTATAAATTAAATTTAGTAAAAGAAGATATGATTGAAGTAAGACTTTTTCTTTTATTTTATACACATTTTGTTTTAAAAAATTTTAATTTCTAAATAAAAGAATTTCACAGTAAAGGAATTGATGCTTTTAAAAGAGTTTTTATTTATTGAAATAATGGAGCTGTTTGATTTAAAATGGAAGGGCTTTGAGGTGGATGAACCTGCGTGTGATCGCTTTCATATAATGCCAAGGTTTTGTAGACCCTTACCTTGTAAGTCATTAGTCTAAAACTTAATTATTTAAGAGCAAGTTTCTTGGTAAACGGATATAATTAAAAATGTCAAAAAATATTATTTATTAAATTAAAAGACGAGTCTTTGAAAGTGATAAGTCTTTTTCGTTGGATACGTTCAGGTTTTAGAAGTTTGAGATTAGTGCTTGAGCTTCAGGTTTTTCAACCTAATGCTTTAAAAGTTTTAAAGCAATAGGTGGAAAAACGTTCGACACTTAAAGTTACAACTTTATCCTGGTTGGAACTTACTTGTTTGAACTTTAGGGTCATGTCGACTTTGTGCTCAACATTGTTCACAAATTCCATAAAAATAAAAAAATTTAAATTAAGAAATGAAAATAGAGATAATTGGTTACCCACAGATATGAAACTTTTAAGCATAGATCACTGCTCAACACAGAATTTCTATGGCTAATAGGAAATTAGATTAATTTTTTTTTGTTTTTCTTTCAAACACTTTCTAATACAGATTTCAATCAAAAAAATTTAATTATAAAAATCAGTTTCTGAATTTTTTAAATATTTCAAAATTTTTGAAAACCAGTTTCAACCTAATTTTGGCCGGACTTTTTTCTAATAATGAATTATAAAGACTGGCAAAAAAAATATCAAATGTAGCTAAAGATTCAGCAGCTTTCGAAGCTCTATCGCTCGGTATAGATTCTTTTTCAAAACGTTTCAGTTTAGTTGTGACCTTAAATCACCCAAAAAGTGAATTTGTGAACTTTAAACCGTTGAGGATTGTTAGCTTTCTTTTTTTCTTATCTTGTTTTCGTTCATATAAAATTATGTTTACTATGGGAATATGTTTTTTTCAAAATGAGTAAAAACTGCATAAAATTTTGGGGCTGGTCAAAAACTTGACCCAACGATCATATATTTTACTCCTAAAAAAATAATAATCTCATGATCACTGGGTTCGTGATCTTCGATGATCACCAATGCTCGGATCACAAAGTATGTGATCAAAAAAAAATGTATATGATCACATCACAAATGATCACAAATTAGGTTTATTGATCACTAAATTCTAAAAATGATCACCAAAAAATTTGATCAGAAAGAGATTAAAATTAATATTGAAATTTTTTGTTTTACAGTTTTAATTTAGTTCAAATCTTTTATAGAGTTATCCTATTTTTTCGACGGTGATATTTCCTAAAATATTCTTCGACATAAAAAATTCGACAGATAAGAAATAAATTTCGACATGTATCCGACATGAGTAATTTCGACAAAATAATTTTTTTTATCAAATTTTTTTGATCACACACTTTGTGACCCGAGCATTGGTGATCATCGAAGATCACGAACCCAGTGATCATGAGATGATCACAAAACGAGGTTTACCCACATAAAATTAGTCAGAAAAACAATCCAAATTTTTAAATCTTAGATGATTTTTAAATATTTTTATTTTAAGATTTGATTAAATTTTATGAGCAATACAAATTTTAATCATTTTTATTCGAAATATTTTTTTCTGATTATATTTTTTACCAAAATTTTTTAGGAGTAAAATATATGATCGTTGGGTCAGATAATTGACCAGCCCCAAAATTTTTTTTTCTGTGTTTTTGACAATTCTAAATAAATTTCTTTTGCATTTCACTTTCTCATTTCGAATACGAAGCGAAGGTTATATTTAATTCAAATATTTTAAAGAGAAGTTTTTTTTAAGAAAATATGGTGAACACTTAAAATGTTGACAATTTATTTTTTAGTGTTCTTAAATTTTGTGAACACGATTATTTATCATGAAATTGTACACATTAAGTCGACATGATACCGTTGTTCTCGAAATTGGTGAGCAAGTGTTCACAAACTCGAGATGACCCGAACTTTTCAAGGAAAAAATAATTTTTCAGATTAAAAATTTTCCCGAATAAATTTTTTTTTAAATTTCTAATAACAGTTCGAGCTTTCTAAACTTTTCATCAGTATTAAGAAAAGCAATTTAGGTCCTCTTTTTTAATAGCGTAGTAATTTACAAACTTTATTTTATCAATTTAAATCGATTTTAATTAAAAAAATAAATAAATTTTAGAACAAATCTTAAAGACTTGATTAAATTTTTTTTTCTTCCAAAGACAATGGAAAAGAAATCTTGAGTCCATGTGAAATTTTAAAATATTTTTTGTCCAACAATATACCCGTGATAAACGAGTCAACATTATCCAAATGTCATTTAATGTCCGAAAGAGAATGGTTAAATTTTATCGAACCATTACAAGGTTCAATAGTAACACATCCAGGCAAACGACCTGCGTCCATACGCTTAGATCAACTCGATCGTGATCAAATAAACTCAAATCTAAAAAAAAATTCTCACATTCAAAATACACAATACCCACTAATAATTCATTTTAGCATGTTCAGAAACACATGGTTACCCCTTATCAAAAATAACATGAAACTAAAAAAATTATATCATAAATATTTTAAGCTAAGACACTTGCTAAATAATAAATCAAAATTAACACTTGAAGATAAAACAAATTTGCGTATTCTTGGCGATGAACTACAAGAGTTAATTCGAAAATCAACTGATGTACAAAAAGAAATTATGGTTGAACTTTCTGCTGAGAATTTTCGTCGAACTGGAATTCGAACTGACTTAATTCAATTCTCAGTTTTAATACCGACCTTCATTGAACATCTTCGTTTTCACACTTCGCTCAAGTTCTTAGAAAATAAAATAGGTTATACGTTCAAAAATCGCTTATTACTACAACACGCTATGACCCATCCATCGGGTGCATTTCTCTTGCATCAAAATCTAGGCTCCAATCCGGACCATATTAGAAATTGTTTATTCAATTGTAAGGCTAGAAATCCTAATTATGGCACTTTGACATCTCATAAAAGAAAGTCATTGCTTAGAAAAAAAGGTATACATATGCTGTTTTCAATAATGTCACAGAAGGAAACGAATTCCGAGGAGTCATCTCAAATAGCCAATTATGAGCGTTTGGAATTTTTAGGCGATAAAATTTTAGAATTATTAACAAGTCATCATTTATTTTTTATGTTTCCGCAATTTGACGAGGGTAAATTGAGCGAGTATCGTAATGTTATTGTACAAAATCAATATCTAGCTGTTCTAGCTCGAAAATTGGATTTACACTATTTTATAATTTTTTATCACGGTGTTGATCTATGCTCGAATTCGGCATTAAATCACGCTTTAGCTAATAGTTTCGAAGCTCTACTAGCAGCAATTTATTTGGACTCAAATTTAGAAACAGTTTCGAAAATGTTGGGTAAAATTTTATGGGACGAAGAAGATTTATATGAAACATGGGTGAATATACGTCCACATCCAATACAAGCTCAACTTCCCGCTGGAGATAGACATTTGATACCAAATACAAAAATATTACAACATGTAAGTCAATTTGAAAATTTGATTGGCTACGAGTTTAATCATATAAGATTATTGGCACAGGCATTTTGTACGAGATCGGCTAGTTTTAATCTCATAACACTCGGGGATAATCAAAGACTTGAATTTTTAGGTGATACAGTATTAAATTTTGTAGTTTCTGATTATTTGTATAGACATTTTCCCAATCATCATGAGGGTCATTTGTCCCTATTGAGAAGTTCTTTAGTTTGTAATTCAACTCAAGCTTTATTGTATGATGAACTTGGCATGGCTGATTATGTTTTGGCATCGACTATTAAACCAGAGAATAGTGGTAATTTGAAAAGAAAAGCAGATGTTTTTGAAGCGTTTATAGGAGCTTTATATGTCGATCAAAATTTAGAGCCAGTTAAAATTTGTTGTAATGTTTGCATGTTTAATAAACTTAAAGATATTATTTTGTATCAATTTTGGCATGATCCAAAATCTCGATTACAACAGTGCTGTTTGAGTTTGAGAGATGTGGACGATTCGAAGCCATCGTTGCCAGTGTATAAATTAATTGAAGAAAAAGGCCCACCTAATCATAAACAATATAGAGTAGCGGTTTACTTTAATCGTAAGAGAATTGGTGAAGGTATTGGCAAGTCCATACATGATGCTGAAATCGAAGCGGCTAAACACGCACTTAAAACTAACAAAGACATGTTTCCTATTTTGAATAAATATATAGCAAGTGAAATCAAAAATTCCGAGTACATTAAGGATTTCGATCAGGCTACTACTACAACTACTAGTGAAACAAGCAAGAAAAAACGAAAGAAAAAAAATAAAAAAACCAAAATTGAAAATGCAAATATAACCAAGCAGAATATTTAAATAGATTTATTTTCTTTTTTTTTTTAAACTATCGATTTTAAATAGCTTGTAAATTTTTAATCTGAAAAAAAATAAAGCTTATACAATTTTTTTTAAAATAAATTATTTGATTAGTTGGTTCTATTATTAATCAAAGATTAATTTCATGGACTTTTTCATTGATTTAAAAAAATAAATGATGGTACGGCACTAGTTCAATAAGTTGACAGTCTATTTAATATATTGTTTAAGAGCACCTTAAGAGATTATAAACAGCCAAAAAGCAATTCTTAAGACGTGTTTAAGGTGATTTTTTTTCGTAAGCCAAAAATAATTTCGTTTGTTCTTGAACATAATACAAAAAGTTGCTCAGAAACAAGGACTTTTTTTGGTTTGTTAAAATTGAGTTCTTGATTTAAACAAAAAATTTTTTTTTACGAACTACAAAATTCGAAAAAAAATTTTAAAGCTCTAAGCCAATATTTTTTTTACGCAAAAGCTTTTCTGGATATCCTTTTTTTATTTTGAAATTATTTATTTCTTCTAAACTAAATTTACAAAAATAACCTTTTTAGGCTAAAATAAATTGTTTTTATTTCTTATTTTAAGATTTTTCGTTTTTCAAATTAACTTGAACTAGAAACCTGTTACAGCACAGCTATTGAAAAAATGGTGAACCGAATTCGTAACGAACCGTACCGTACAGCGTACTGAAAAGCGTACCAGAGCCTTACCTAAGATCGTACTGAATTTTTTTGATTAAAAATTTTTTTTCTGTCAAAAAATTTCCTTTTAAAATTTTTCGATTAAAAAATTTGACAAGCTGTGATCACCTGTTAACAATATTGAAAAGCCCAAATTTTTCGGGATTGAAATTGATAATGACCAAAATTTTATTTTTTTCCTTATAATTAATTTCGGGAATCTTTTTTTTTGACGGATTTTACGTAAGGTTTTCGGTGCGCTTTTCAGTACGGTGTACGGTCCGGTACAGTACTGTACGTTTACGCCATTTTTTCATTAGATCTGCTGTATTAAATATTGCTCTTAAGCAAGAAAATTTTTTTTGTTTAAACTTGCTCTTAAGATGCTTAAGCCGTTTTTAGACATTAAAATTAAAATAGATTTTCGATACAAATTTTAATCTTCAATTGAATATTTGAAAAAAAATGAATGTTTTCAAGGTGCAAATTATAATAACTGAAGAAAATTACCTAAAAAGGTTGACGTATTTACTCGAAATTAAGAAAAATTCGAATTTTTTTTCCTCTTTAAATTGAAGAAATAGAACCAATTTTTTACAACGAAATTTAGAAAAAAATAAGTTTTTAGTGAATTTTTATTTTAAATGGAAATAAATCCGAAAAAATACTAAATAATAAAATATTTTGCTAATATTAATTTTAAATTAGGCTTCAACTAATTGATATTTATATCCACATGTACACCCTTTGATTACTAATTGAGTTGTTTCTATCCATTGATAGTATCCATCCGATGCGCATTCACCTCTTGCTAGAACAGGTTGTTTCTCAGTAATTGGCAAACACTCATAATCACTATTTAAATATTGTCCAAAGAACATTGAACAATATTTACAATCACATTTGGCATTCGTCGAATAAAGAGGATATCGTTCATTGGAGAATTCAAATTCAAATGTAGAAGAACATAATTGTTCATTTAGATTTCTCTTTTTTTGCCAACATCCATTTTCTTTAAAAATTAATGACTCATTTTTGATTTGTTCCACTTCTTGAATTTTCTTCGATGCATACATAATCTGATGATACTTATAATATTGGAGTTTGTATTCCCATAGTTTTTTATCCAATTCATAAACTGTTGGATTTTTACAATTAAGCTGAGGAGATTTTGAATTTTTTTCAGTTATTTTTTGGTCATTGTTTTGACATAAGACGATTCCTAATAAAAAGAAGTTGAATATCAAACTGGATTTTTTGAACATTTTCATTTGGAATTTAGTATTTTAAATGGGATATTTATATTTGAAAAAAAAGCCTTCAGAAAAATTTATCAATTTTAATTATCCTTAGGTTTATAAAATTTTTAATTAGATTTTTAAAATTAATTGATAAAATTTGGTTCCTGATTTGAACAAAAAAAATATCCGGTAATTGTTTTTTTTGCGAACTACAAAATTCGGAAAAAAAATTTTAGAGCTATCAGCCAATTTATGTTTTTTTTGTTATAAAGCTCTTGGATATCCTTTTTTTTTATTTCGAAATTATTTACAAAAATAATCTTTTAGGCTAAAATTAATTTTTTTTAATAGTTTTCTTTTCTTTATTCTAAGATTTGACGTTTTTGGAATGTTTGGAAAATTTTTTGAAATTGACTTGAAATAAAAATGTATTATTACATTTTTATATTATTTTAGATTCATCAATTAATAGGAAAAATTGCGAATTTTAAAATTTTTGTAATTTTTTTAAGTAAAATTTTACCGTATTTCCTCAAATACAAGATCGAGTCGCTATCTTTTGAAGACCTTCTATTTGAATTTTTTTTGGTCCTAAAAAACGACTCAAATAAAAGAACAAATATCTTTTATTTGAATCTTTTACAGTAATAAAAAAATAATTTTGTTGATAAATTTATTTGTTATAAAGTTATGGGAATTTAAAATTTAAAATAAAACAATCTTCTAATCGAGACAATTTTTGAATCGAAAAAAACTCAAATAAAAGGTTTTTTTTGCATCAAATAAAGGCCTCGCGCTTTTATTTGAGTGAGCTTGTATTTGAGGAAATACGGTAAATCATTATGTATTAAATCAAAAATTTATCAATTATTCATTAATGCTATGAATCTCTAAAAATATTACAGTAAACATTTGCCTATTATTCTTAGAAATAGAAGTTGAATTTTAGGTTTACTCTATATGAAAAAGTCCCCAGCGATACCATCAGATCATAAGATCGAAATAAGCAAAATAAAGACGAAATACCCTTGAAAAGACAACACCCACCGATTTTTTTAAAACAACACCTGGGTGTTTTTCATGAATCTAATTATTTTATCAAAAACTAACTTTCAGGAATTTTTATTTTTTTTATTTAATTACACAATTCAACAGGCTAGTGCCCAGTATGCAAGAAACTCTTTCACTGAATTAGGATCAAAAAGAAATTAATTTAAAATTATATAAAGAAAATACATAAACTGAAATATACAAATTAGTATCATTATTATTTCATTTTTTCTAAGTTATGAGTTTTACTTGAATTTTTAAAATTAGTATATACAATAATTTTTCCATTAAATATTTGAAAATTCCTTAAAAAATTGTCTAAAAATTCATCACTGTTATTATTTACAGTACAAATTAAAAATAACTTGTACGCATTTTATTCCTCGACTCTTCCTCAACTCTTCCTTTCCTCTTCCTCTGAAGAAAACAATCAATAAAAACTAATATTTTATTACCTATTTTTTTGAAACCTTTCCTTTCTCAGGAAAGGAAAGGAAAAGAAGAGGAAGAGTCGAAGAAGAGTCGAGGAAGAGGAAAGGAAAAGAAACGTACAAGTTAGTTTTAATTTGTACTGTATAAAGATTCGTACTGTAATTGATAATTGATTTGAGACGTGGTTAGATTCTTTTATCATTAATTGAGATTGTTTTCATAATTTTACCAAAGAAAAATGCAAAAGTTTTTTCTCCATGAGAGTTTTTAACAACTGGCAAATGCAAGTATTTCTCATTCCTTTAACTATCATTTGTCTGTCTGATGAAAGTAGGGGTGCACATTTACTTTACTTTACTAGTAAATGGTAAATTAAAATTTACCAAATTTTCTTTTTTAAGTAAATTAAGTAAAGTAAAAATTTACTTTTATAAAATTTTTAATTAGATTTTTAA
>NTPY01000598.1:285847-336023 GCA_002922825.1 Brachionus calyciflorus
AAAATCGATTTAAAGTTTTAGTAATCCTCGATGAGCATCTATATCTTAAAATATTAAAAATTTTGATAAAAAATATTTTTTAACAAAATTTCTTAGTTTTGTTTCTGAAAGATTTTTTGAAAATTGTTAGTCAAATTTTCTTCTAGAGAATAAAATTATACCTCTTGAAATTTAATTATATTGTTTGGGTTCCCTCCACATGCTTTAGGAAATCAAAATGAATTTTACTGATTTGAAAATCGAAATGTTCACAAAAGTCAAAATTTTCATGCAGACCTCAATGCTTACCTATTTTACAAGCATTTAGATTGCGAAAAAGCAAAAAGTCAAAAAATAGGTGGCCCATCTAGGGAAAAGATGTTCAAAAACTAATTTCATTTTGCCTGAGATCCTCGTTTTCGATAAGATAGCTCAGTTTTTAAGTGAATTTTTTGGTTTTTTAAAATCAAACCAATTGAAGAAGCCTCAAAATGTTTTTATCAAACTTGAGATTTTATAATAAATTTTCCTATTCGATGTTTTATTGAATCGTTTAGAAATTTTAAAATTCAAACTGGAATAACCTAAATAAATTTCAAGTTTTCTAATTAATTTTCTCATTTATTTTTTATTGAATTCTCCATTCACTTTCGATTTGTGTTATAGACAAAAGCATAAATTAACTCATTTCTTTCTATATTTGTCACGGGAAAGAGGGAGTTACTTAAACTCATTACCAGCGTTTTTTTGGAACAGTCTTTACATTCGCTTTTTTTAAACAAATCCTAAAAAAACTTTAATATTTTCCTATTACAAAATTGTCTTATTTTTTAAGGCTTCAATCTTTAATTAAAAACCTTACAAGAAAGAAAGTGAGTAATATTTTTGGAATCAAAAGTGCAACAAGTCCCATACGGTTTATTCCAATTGGTTTGGAATAATCAAACTTTTAGTTTTTTGCTCAAAAGTTCTCTCGATCATTCAAAAATAAATTCCGAATTATCATATTTTTACCATAGGAAAAAAATCGTTTATATTAATTTAAAAAGAATTTTAAAACCCTAAGCAACCAAGCCTTTCTATTTTTATATCCAAAGAAGGTTTATTAATACATCTTTTTATTTAAAAAGTTTTCTCAAAAATAAAATTAAAAATAAAAAAAAATTAAATTAAAATGGTTTTTTTAAGACTATTCACTAGAGCTCGTTATGTTGTCAATACAAGAAGCTTATCTTCATCAAAATTAAGATCTATTCAAAAAAAGAATGAACCTATAACTCATCTTTCATTCAAAGAGACACCACAATATGCTAAAAGAAATGAACAAGAGAAGAAAATTTTAGATGAATATTATAAGCGAGTTGAAGAAGGAACTAAAACAGGCGATGTAAGACAGCCTTCTGATATTATTAATACTTTTCTAGAAACTCAACGGCCAGTAATACATCAATTCCTACATGAAACTGGTGTTGACCATACGGACATAACTTTTGGTAACGTTCCTTAAGTTTTATTTGGTTCTTGACTCCTATATTTTTTATGAATAAAATGAAGAACATTAATTTTTTTCAACTACTAATATCTTAAAACCTCGCACAATATCACTTGGCTATTAAACAAAATACTTCTTAAAATCTCTTGGGACATTTTCTGAAATTATGTATTTTTTAATTGCTAAAATAAATTCAAAATTACAATTAAACCGCTATAAAAAAAAAAAACCTTAGGTTTAAATTTTATTTATTTTTGATAAAACAAAAGAAAAATATTTGGATTTTTAGAATAATTTAAAATTAATAACAATAAAAAATATCATTATTCAGCAGTAACAAATTCCAAAAAGGTTAGTTCTTCAAAGCTCGACTATTTCTTAAATATTTGCCTTTATTATCATTATACATTCAAATTTTTATTCAGAAAATTTTCGGAATAATTTTTCAACTGAGTAATAAAATTTAAAGATACTAACATTAATGGCTTTGGGGACCTTAACTTTGGGAAAATTCAACCTTGATTTGTGTCAAAATTCATTTAGAACATACCTTCTACTCTTTGATCTAAAGTTATGAATCGACAAAGCCTAATTAAAAAAGAAACCGTCCAAATTGTATCCCACTATTAAATAATTAAAAAAAGAAACAAGTTATCATTTTTTATTTTGTTTAATATAATGAAAAATCATAGTGATTTATTTTATATTAAGTACGATGTATCTTCGGTTTTATGGACTTTGATTTTATTAAAGTGAGGTTCATAAAATCGGGGAAATTTTATACTAATTTAATTCATTTTAGTGCCGATATAGTCATTCAGTCTAGATGAAAATGATGTAAAAATCATTTTAATTTTTAAAATTTTCATTTTGCCTTTCCGAAACCTATTAAAAAAAGTAGCTTTAATAAAGATATATTTTTCAGAAAAACACTTTCCAAAAATTGTCTTCTTAAAAAATGCTATGTGGCAAGTTAATTTCTATTCACTCATTTCAGTTCATCATTTTCTTAGCTATTGTTTTACGGAATAAGGTTTTTCTAAAATTTAATTTTCTATTTGTAATATTTTTGTTAAAAAAAAAAAGGGAAATTTTTTCCAGAACTGATTTGATGCTAATTTTGTATGAATTAAATAATCTCTTTTACTTTTAAATTTTTTGAAATAAAATTATTTGGGGGTTACATTTGCAATATGAGCCGACATTGCAAATTAAATAAAGCAGCTTTAACCTGAGTGATTTAATTTTAATATTTTTTAATGAAAAATTTGTTTTTTTATAAAAAATATAAATAAGTTTAGGTTTATAATAACTAACCAGTTGAAATAAAAATTTAATTATGCGTAAATTTACGTTAAAAATCTTAAAATCTCATTTATAAAAAGGTAAAATTTGGTAAATTTTTGTAAAAATTTGTAAAAAAAATAAAAATTTTCGTAATAGCATTGAAAACAATAATTCTGAAATTTTCAATTTGGTACAATTAAAAAGTTTTTCTTCTACGATTGATATAATTATTTGGGGAATACTGACTCGGTGTTTTTGGAGCCTTATAAGTGATTTAATGTCAAACTTATTTATTTAGTAGATTAACTTAGTCAGTTTAATTCTTGGGAAGCAATTTTTAAATTATCATTTTAAAGATAAGAAAAAAAATTTTCAAAGTTTGAATTTTTACTTTTTTGGCAAAAATTTTTAAAAAAAAATGTTTTTTCCTTAGTTTTTATTGGAAATTACATTAGAATTGAAAATATACTTCCGAAAAATATTAAAGAATTTTAAGTTATAAAAGATAAAAAAAAGAGGATTTTATTTAATTGTAATTAATAGAAGTTATAAGATTACAAGATCTACCTGAAGTGTTACTTGACATGAAATTATACTCGTAAGTTTAGTATTAATCAGCATTTTTTCATTAAGCTTTCGTTGTTTCGTTTTGTTTCGTTCGTTAACATATTTTTATATTAAAAAATTCTCCAAATCATAAAAATATGTAGGAAAAAAAATGAAAAAGATCAAACCAGTCTTGTTTAAAAGTACCAAAAAACAAGTATCAACAAGTATTTTTTAGCTAGAAAGAATTATTTTGGGACAAGGACGAGTAATAATTCTACTCAAAAAATATATGCCATTTTTTTTCCAATTTGAATTAGATTAGCCAAAGAACCCTTACTAAATAAAATTTAAAAAATTAAAACCAAATGCATCAATAAGAGGTTAATATATAGTTAAGAACTAAATTTTATTTTGGTAAACCCAATGACCAGTTTAGTTCCTTGAAATACGGAAAATCTTATAGTTTAATTTGAAATTTTTCCAAATATTTTTGTCTAAAATTTTTATTAAAAGAAGATTGAAAATTTTTGAGAAGCACAACTTAAGTATCTTTAATAGCAATGGAAATTAACTATTTTTTTTAAATATTTTTCTAAATTTACTATATTGAATTTCGACACGACCATTTGTTTTCATAAAATTCGATTTTAGTTCGAAGAACTAGTTTCATTATAAAAGGCTAATAATTTTTTTTTCTTATATAATTTTTAGGGCTATTTTGATTTAAACTTTAAGAGAAAAAAGTTTTTTTAAAAAAAAAGTTAAAGTTAAAGTTGCCATATTTTTAACGCCAAAAATATTTTTCAAGTACAAGTGTCTAATCGTACTTTTAAATTATAAAATAGTAGAAAAAGTCTTGACTTACTTGTAACTCGTGTAAAGTTCGTTTGATTTTTATTTCGAGATTTTGTGTTAAGTTATTTCACCATAAATAGAGAATAAAAATAGTAAATTTCAATTAAAAAATACCTCACTTTTAGCACCAGCTTTAATATTCTGAAAAACTAATGACTTCTAAAACAAGGTTAGCGACCTGTTTAAACACTGTTTATACAGAGCATACAAAAAACAAAACCAAATCTAAACAGAAATAAATAAATAAATATTTAAAATAAAATGGTTCTGTGTTCTTTTATTTATAGTGATTTGAATTTTCGTTTTAGAGCATTTAAATGACCAAGATAGGATAATGATTGAAAATTAATTAATCAATCATCTAGGTGTTTTTTTGGGAAATCGAAAAAAAATTTTTGATGTTTTGTAAATGTTTTAGAAATGTTAAAAAGTTATTTTTAGTGAGCGTTCTGAAACCAAGCCAAGTTTTTATAGTTTTTCTATCCTGTTATTTTGCTATGTGACAATGACTGTTTACATAAAACCTGAGCAATGTAATCAATTGGGTCAAAACACAATTTACTAGGGAAACAAAAGTTTTATTCACTAAGGTTTTTTTTAAAAAATCCCATATGGGAAGTTTTTTTTTAATTAGATTTTTTTGATGCTCAATTTTACATAAAAAAGGCAAAAGAATGAAAGTTATGTCCTGAAAGAAATCGGTCACAAATCAGCCCTGAATAAGTCCTTTTTTTGAATTTGAAGAATAAAACTGTTTATCTTTTGTATTTTACGTAAATTTTCTCCTTATTACATTGTAACTTTGGTTTACAAAAATTTAAATTTTTGTTTTTTTTCTAATTTAATGATAAGCATAAATTCTGTAAACACACATACCTTAGCGATGTCAGCATTTTGTCGTAAATTAGAAAAAAAAATTCAAAAAAAGGACTTATTTAGGCTTGATTTTTGACCGATTTCTTTCAGGACAAACTTTCATTCTTTGGCCTTTTTAATGTAAAATTGATCTCGACTAGTTCTCTTCAAAAAACATTTTTGTTTTTTCATAGCTTTTACGGTTTTTGAGAAAAAAACGGATATAAAATGAATGCGTACAATAAAGTCCTATTAAGATATTGGAAAAAAATTTTTTTAAAGGAAATTTCAATCTATTCCTCAAAAATAAGGCTTTTAGCAAGAAAGATTATATCTAATAAAATTTGTTCAATAAATTTAAAAATATTGATGGCGGCTAGTTAGAGTTTGGTCAAAAAATATTGTGTATTTACCAGGTTACATGATTGAAAGACTTATTTTAATTGTTTAAATAGTTTTTTCTTTTTTTCTCAAAGAAACAAACTTAGAAATAATAACAAATTCAAATTTAATTAACTAAAAATAATAAAACAAATTTAGAGCAATTTTCTATGACTTTTAGAATCTAATTAGAATCAATTTTAAATTATAATTTAAACTGGCAACTTAAATTCTTAGCTTTTCTAGGACTTGTTATTTTTATCAACAATTAAAAGCGCCAGCCGTTACAATAAATATAATTTAACTAAAGATATAAAATGATAAAAACAAAAACGTCGAAATGAATCTTTTCATAGTAGTTAATCAGGAAAAATTATTTTTAAGCATTTAATCTTTTTAATTTTTTCCTGAAATAAATTTTTGAAATTTTTTTTAACCGAGTATTATATTAATTTTTAATACATTATCATAAATACTGAAGTTTTTCAAAAAATTACTTATTATAGATTCCCTAATTACCTAATATATATTATATAATCTGTGCTTGAGTGCTGATTTATCTATAAAAAAATACGTGTTTAATGCTTATGGCAAAATAGAAATTTTAAATTTAAATGTCGCGTTTTTTTGCAGAGATGGAATCAGTAAAGATGTAACAAGTTTTGTGGTGTGTATGAATAAAGTTTATAAATTATTTGTTACGATTTTTAAATTCATAATAATTATATGTTTCTTTTTTAAATAATTAAGTACAAAACAGTACAAATAATGAGTACTGATTGAACTGTTAAAAAGGACAGTTTTTTTTCAGTACTTTAAAAATCAGTAAACGATCTTTTGAAAATAGATATTAAAATTACCTAGAATCTTTTTTTAAATGATTATTAACTTCAAACCTCTAAAGAGTTTGCTGAAAATTCAATCGTAGAAGAAAAACTTTTTAATTGTACCAAATTGAAAATTTCAGAATTATTTTTTTTACAAATTTTTACAAAAATTTACCAAATTTTACCTTTTTATAAATGAGATTTTAAGATTTTTAACGTAAATTTACGCATAATTAAATTTTTATTTCAACTGGTTAGTTATTATAAACCTAAACTTATTTATATTTTTTATAAAAAAACAAATTTTTCATTAAAAAATATTAAAATTAAATCACTCAGGTTAAAGCTGCTTTATTTAATTTGCAATGTCGGCTCATATTGCAAATGTAACCCCCAAATAATTTTATTTCAAAAAATTTTAAAAGTTGCAATCATTTTTAATATTATTTTCAAGATTGTAGCCAAAAGTGTATAAAACACAATAGAATCAACCAGTTCGAATAACAAATAAAAAAATTATATATAAAAATAAAACGAATTATTCTTAATTTCGAGTAAATTCGGTAAAAATGTATTTTGCTTTTTTTATTTAGAATACAGTATTTACTGCATTTCTCGCGAATTAACGGCGTAGCCGTACCCGTACCGTACCCGTACCCGTACCGTACCAAAAAAAATTTTTTTTCAAAATTTTTTATTTTTTTTAATTTTTCAAAAAAAAAATTTTTTTTAGTTCGCCGACCGTACCGTACCAAAAAAAAAAATTTTTTTTTTAAAAATTAAAAAAAATAAAAAAATTTTGAAAAAAAATTTTTTTTGGTACGGTACGGGTACGGGTACGGTACGGCTACGCTACGGCTACGGTACGGGTACGGCTACGCCGTTAATTCGCGAGAAATGCAGTATATTTATAGGATATTCTAGTATACTAGAATATTTTTAATGCTTAAAATACAGAGCATAAATGCGAATTTTAGGATTTCGTCCATTTATGCGTAAAAGAAATCGAGAAATTTATTATACATATATGCGTACATTTATTGAGCATTTATGCGTTGACAAAAAACGCATAAATGAGTAAATTTAATCACATATATGGGTCTTTATTTACAAGCCTTTTTGTTTTAAATTTAAAGATTAATAATAAAAAAAAGTTAATTAATTTATTAAAAGTACTTTATTAAAATTAATCACTTAAAAAGGTAAAAAAAAAGTAACATTTGGACATTTTAAAAAGAAAATTTTTATAAAAAAAGATTAAAAAAAGCCGTTAAATTGGATACCTGAAAAAGGCACACCCCTAATATTTTGCTAAAACACACACCCGGTCGTAATTCGAAAAATAAGACTTCAATAGAGCTGGCTAATATCTCAAAAAATTCGTCTTTTTAAGCTCTTTCTAATGGTAGTTAGCTTTTGGTTTTTTTATTTTCTTAAAATCTGAAAGTCGCAAAAAATCACTTTTTAAAGTAATACACCCTGGGGTATCTCTAAATTTAGCCTTATACACCCATTTTTTTATTTTAAATTTGAATTCTACATCAAAAAATACTCTGGTACGACCCCTACACTTATATGCTTTTCTTTTTAATTTTAAGCAAAAAGCCTGAAAATGTCTCGAAAATTTGGTACCTCTTTACACCCCCCTAAAAAATTTTTCCAAATTTTCAACAATATGGTTTTTGGGTAAATCAAATACGTAGAATCTTATTTTTAGGTCAATTTTTGTTCAAACTTATTTATTTTTTAAGAAAATTAATTTTTAAAATAATAGCAAAAATAAAACTTATGCACAGACCACTAGTTAACTAATAAACATTCTGTTTTTTGACTTTTTAGTCTTTTTTTCTGATTTTGTAACGAAAATTGATTTTCTGATTTTGTATATTGATTTCAAAATTTTTCCTCATCAAATATTTACAATGAAGATAACAATGTAAATATTTGATGTCTAAAAAATTTGAACTCAAATTATACACATTTATGTGTAAAAAAATACACGTTTATGTGTATAAACAAAAATAACAACCAATCATATAGCTTAATATCGTACAAATGAAAGCGTCTTATTTTTTTTGCGATTTTACGCATAAATGTTGAAAAAATTACACCTCATAAATTTACAGTGAATAATAATTTAAGTCAAATAAAATCATCAATAAACTCCCCCTAACACCCTTAAAGACTGACTCTCTAAGACTTATTCTTTTTTAAATCCTTTACAAATGCTTGAATAATTGTAAATAAATTATACAATTTAATAAATATTTAACAAATAAATGTTTCTTCTATTTGGATTTAGTTGTTTATTTTTAAATATAATTTTTTTATAAAAAATAAAGCACTAAAAAATAGCACTTTTAAAAACGGAACCAAATTAGATTTTATTAAAAACAAAAAAAGATAGAAATTTTAAAAATTTTAGGACAATGAAGATTTAGAATTCGATTAGAAGCTTTCGGGTTCAGTAATTTAGCAAAACAAGAATTCTTCTTAAAATTGTAAGCGATAATAGCAAGAAAATCATAAATTTGATAAATGGCGATATAACAGATTTCAAGCGTTTTTATTTAAATTTGAAAATTTGTAAAAACTTTTTTATTTTTATTTAATTTTTTGACCATCTGAGCGTAAGAAATTAAAAAGGAGTGTAGATGAACAATCTAAATTTCCTTATTAGGATTATTCATCGACATTGTTCGGTTCAAACTAAACAGTTTTCGAAAAGACAAGCAGACCTTATTATAAAAAAATTTGAAATTTTGTTTAGAGAATCTAGAGATAAAAATCCAAAATATTATTGTTTTATTTTAACAAAGCTTAAAATCCGTTCTTATTTTAAAATAAAAAATCGTAGCAATTTTATCAATGAAAGTTCTGTGAAAAATAAAAAAAATAAAAATTCGGTTTTTTAGAAAACAGAAGATTTGAAATTGGCATGCTTTCTTCCCTTGTTCTTAAAGATTGCTTTAATATATTAGAAATTTAAATTTGTTATTTACTAACTAAAACAAAAGGATTTTTCTAGATTTTTAATTTTTTTAAAACTTTTTTTAGTCAAAAATCAGAAAAAAAGACTAAAAAGTCAAAAAACAGAATGTTTATTAGTTAACTAGTGGTCTGTGCATAAGTTTTATTTTTGCTATTATTTTAAAAATTAATTTTCTTAAAAAATAAATAAGTTTGAACAAAAATTGACCTAAAAATAAGATTCTACGTATTTGATTTACCCAAAAACCATATTGTTGAAAATTTGGAAAGATTTTTTAGGGGGGTGTAAAGAGGTACCAAATTTTCGAGACATTTTCAGGCTTTTTGCTTAAAATTAAAAAGAAAAGCATATAAGTGTAGGGGTCGTACCAGAGTATTTTTTGATGTAGAATTCAAATTTAAAATAAAAAAATGGGTGTATAAGGCTAAATTTAGAGATACCCCAGGGTGTATTACTTTAAAAAGTGATTTTTTGCGACTTTCAGATTTTAAGAAAATAAAAAAACCAAAAGCTAACTACCATTAGAAAGAGCTTAAAAAGACGAATTTTTTGAGATATTAGCCAGCTCTATTGAAGTCTTATTTTTCGAATTACGACCGGGTGTGTGTTTTAGCAAAATATTAGGGGTGTGCCTTTTTCAGGTATCCGTTAAATTAGGATAGAAAAAAATTATTTTATTTCTAATCGAGTAAAACGGTAAAGGCTTTAGTTGGCTTTCTTCCAAGTCAAGAAAGATTTTTCTTTTGAATTTCGAACATGATTTAAAACTTATATTTCAATCGTTTGAGATTTTGATTTAGAACTTGAATATTAGAAAACATGTTTTTTTCACTGCTTTGATTAAGTAAAAATTGTATAAGTTACCCTCTTATAAAAAAATATTTAAGATTGAGAAATGATTTTTTTTAAATTTTTTAATTACCTAACTAAACTGCTTGAACTTAAAATGGAGCATTTAATTTTGATTATTTAGCCGTTTTCTGGAAAAGTAAACAAAGGTTGAGAAATTTAAAGGTGAATTTTTTTTTTAAAATTTACTTGTTGCATTTTGAACTTTAAAAAAAAAAATGTCGAAAAAGATTTTTTTTCAATATTAGAAAAGTTTAATTTATATTGAAAGTTGATACACATATATGCTCAAAATTTTTTTTACAAAAATGCGCAAATTCTTACACTTTTATGCGTAACTTATGTTTAAAGATTAAATTTACATTTATGCGTAAATTTATTGAGCATTTTTGCGTTGACAAAAAACGCATTTATGAGTAACTTTGAATCTTCCGCTTTTATGCGTATCTTATTTTTAAAGATTGAAAACTTTTTGAGCTTAAATGCTCGACTTTTGAATAAATTAAGTTTTTTTTGAACCTAAATGCGTATCCCAAAATAATATTCGCCTAAATGCATAAACTTTTGCTTATAAATGCGTAAAAAAATGCGTAATGCTAAAAAATACGCATAAATGTGATGAAAAGTTGGAATTTACGCATTAAAAATTACAGTGTATGTGATAAAAGTTATTCATTTATGCGTGTTTTGTTAACGCAAAAATGCTCAATAAATTTACGCATAAATGTATAATAAATATCTGGATTTCTTTTACGCATAAATGGAGGAAATCCTAAAATTCGCATTTATGCTCTGTATTTTACGCATTAAAAATTTACAGTGTAGTATTGCATGAAAAAAAAATTCTAGAGGAGAGTTTTTGAAAGAGAAAAATAATTTATCCAAAAATAATCATTTTAGAAAGCTAATTATAATTTTTTTTTTCAAAAATTTTGCGCTAAAAACTTAAAATGACTAAATAATTTATAATTCTGTTTAAAAAAAACAACAAAATCACATAAAAAACAAAATAACTTCATTTCATAGTCTATTTTGTCAAAGTAGATATTTATTATTTATTAAACTAAAAATAAGGAAACTACAATAAATTATGCAAAAGATGCAAAGATTGAGTGTAAACTAATACCAAATGAAACTAATATCATGATTTTAATACGAGGTAAATTAGTACCAAACGCTTAAATAAGAAACTAATACTAAATTATTAAATTAAAAATTAGTACTAAGGGTAAATTAGTAATAAATTTTAAATAAGAAACAAGTACTAAGTGTAAATTAATACCAAAATTAAAAATTAAGATAAAATTAACGAAAACCAAATAATAATAGAAATTAATTAAATGAAAAGAAGGCCAGAGATGACCCAATGGTTAGAGTCGTTGGATGGGGAATTTGAAATTAAATTGTTGTTGGGTCTGGAATTTTCATTAACGAACCAAGTTTTTAAGCGAACCAAGCTCATTAAATTCCGGGTTCAGATCCCCACTCCTGCCACAAAAAAAGTTTTGCCCAAGTTAAAAAAATGAAAAGAAACTAATACAGCACTTGCTTCGAAAAAAGGGGTGAGCGTTACCGTGGTCAAAATTTAATTTATTGAGACTAATTTTTACCATATTTTTGATATATATTTTTATTGATTAATCACTTTTTATCAACAAAAAAAGCTTATGAATTATTTTTTGAAAGAGGAAATTACTCACGTCTTTTTTTCGAAACAAATTTTGTATGCATGTAGAATATTTGGCGCTACATCAAAAAGAATCAACTTAAATAAATAGTTAATCAATTGTTTTTATTTTTTTTCTAATATTTGTTTGATTTGAAAAATTCTCCATAAGAAAAACTATTCTTTTCTTATTTTACAAATTTGTTATTAGTTTATCTTAGTACTAAAATACACTAGTATTAATTTACCCTTGGTATTAATTTATCTTTAGTACTAAATGTATGAAGTACTAATTTATTTAGTGTTTAATTCATGGTATTAATTTACCCTAGTACTAGATTACTCTTTACCGATGCAAATACTATGGCTAAGTTAAATATTAATAATGACAAATCAAATACTACTTCTTCTTTAAAATCCGATCAAGAGCAAATATCTTCTCAAGAATCAACAGTTGCTACTAAAACAAAACTTGATCATACCAAGGCACAAGAAATTTATCGTGGTGTAGATCCTGATAAAGGGTTCCTAGATATGATCAAACGAGAAATAAATGATTTACCAGATTGTGAAGAAGTGTATGTGATCAAGAATCTGGCATCAAATTTTGTTCACGATGAACCAAATAACGTAGTTTCATTTTTGGAGGCTTTATATGAATACTGTGGATCAAAGGAGCAATTTACTGAAATAGAACAAGAAAAATTATTTTGTGACACTTTAGAAAATATTAAAATTCTTTCAGATGACTATAATTATACAGATCTAGCCTATCTTATAGAAGATGTCTATGGAGAAAGAATTTACAGCATTGTGAAAAAATAAAGAAACGCATCTAATAATTGTTAATATCTTTAATAACCTTTTTTTTTTAAATTTAAAAAACAAAGGTTATACAAAAACATTTCTGTTAACTAAAATATAGTCGGGACCAGTTTAAATGTTCTAAAAGCAGCTTATCCAGTAAATCCTTTCTAACAGTTGCCTGCACTAAAAGTTAAATATCAAATTTTAGTGCATGTCTAAGTGACCATCTTCTAATATTGAAAAAGTATAAGTGCATAGAAAAAAACACGAAAACCGTTATACGTTAATATTTGGTACGTAAATATCGGTTCTTTCAGAGTCATTCTTAAACAGTAGCCAATAATTTCTTAATTCTTGGGTGATGCCGTTACCACCTACCTAACAAAATTTATTTGAGTAGCTGAAAGAAGGGCGCTAAACCTTCAAGCAGCTGGCCTAGCGGCTATTTTTTAAATAAATAAATAAATATATTAAACAGAAAAAAAAATAGAATTTATTAGTTTTGAAATGTTTGCTGAATTCTTATTAAGGAAAAGTTAGGGTTTCTAATTTTTGACTCGTAATCGTGTTAACTCTTTTTTTAATCCTTTCTTCACTTTCGACTCTCTCGGTAGTGAATAGATGAGCCGACAGTGAATAGATCTCCTTTACGTCTAAGGGAAGAAGCCAATGCAAGAGAAAGAGTAAGAATCAAAGCAGCAATTGATGGAAGAACCGCAGCAATAACTAATGCTGGTATCGACGCAGAAGTGAAACTACAATGGATAAAGACTGGTGTTACTTGGAATATTTTTTTCGGAATAAAATTATTTCGGAATGAAATAGATGCGAATCATATATGTCACCTCAATTTAGTAAGAAAAAAAATTTAGTATAAGAAGAAATTTCCTAAACAGTTAACAAAAATGACTTGAAAAGTTAAAAATTTTGCCTAAATATATTAAAAAAATTAAAAAACTTAAAAAAATTAAAAAAATTTTAGGTTGTGATAACTAATTTTTTGGTTGTGAATGCTAATTTTTTGGTTGTAAAAACACTCCATCCTATTAAAAGTGATTCGAAGATTTTTTAATTTAAATGGTAATTTTTTTTTGTTAAAAGCACCAAATTCTGAAGCCAATTGAATTCTTTTATAGAAAAATTAATAACGATTTAATTCGATAGATCTTGTCTTCAAAAACTTGTAAATGATCAAAAAAAAATAACCATAATTTATTGGTTTAAAAAAGTATAATTTTTTTCATAATTATTCCACCGTCTTATTTTAGAAAAAATCAATTTCAAAGATTATAAAAATTTTTTTAGTTTTTAAAAAAGTTTTAAAATCATTACACTTAAATTCTAGTTGTTTTTAATATACTGTTTATTTTTATTCAAATTTAGGATTTTTGAGAACATATAACCCCTCGATGAGTTCTGATGAAAAGTTAATGGTGACCATAATCTCATGAGATCTCAAATAGAGTTACATGTAAATATATTGTAATGAGAACTGAGATCTCATGAGAATATGGTAACGAGAATTTCAAGAAAGGTTAATTGTGAAACTCCAATATAGGAAACTTCATCAGAATGCAAGGATCACCTAATCTTATTTTAAAAATAATGTGAATTTGTGACTCTTAAAACTATGAAAAAAGATCTTTATGAAGAATTTATTTAACTTTTTTTTGTGTTATCAAATGGCTTTTGGATTGAGCTAACTCTAGCATCTCATAATTAAAAAAAATAAATATTTTAACCTAAAATATAAAAATTTTGGGGATGGTCAATAATAGGACTCCGTAGTCTCAAATTTTACACAAAAAATTTCGCTTGTTAAAAATAAGACTTGTGAACTTTTTAGCTTAGCTTGAAAAATTTGATTCCACCTCAGAAAAAATGAAAAAAAAAATTTTGATAAATAAGAGTTCCAAAGTTTAAATTATTGTTATATTATTCTTAATAAAATTTGACTGAGATTGATCGATTTTACAATCTAATACTAATGTCTAATGAATTGATGTATCGATTGATTTGATACGAAAGGTAGGACGTATTTGTCAAATATATTTATTTTTAATAGTGAATCTTCTCCATAACCTTTAGTTTTTGTAAAAAAGTCTTTTTCAAAAAAATTTTTACGGTAAAAATTATCTGTTTTAATAGAAATGAATTTTGTTTTAATGGAAAATATTTTTTTTTTTTTTAAATTCTTTTATTTTTCAAAAGTTTGGATCGTGTTCTCATAAAACCGAAATAAACAAACATTTTTAAAAGTTCATAAAAGAGTCTATTATTCACATCTATATAAAATTTGAGTTTAAAAAATTTTTGCCGATGATACAACTTTACTCCTAACTGAAAACAACATCGAAAAACATATCGAAAATTTTAATCTATCAATTTAAAAAATTTATCATCTGGTGCAAATACAATAGAATCGACGTGAATTGGAGAAAAACAAAAATCATGTTCATGTTGTTAATAAGCGTAAACTTGACATACCTACTCGTATACTTATAGACGACAATGATGTTGAAGTAGTAAATAGATTCAAATTACTGGGTATCACCATTGACAATAAGCTTTCATCCCTTAAGTGCGTGTCTGAGTTAAGAATATCAATAAACAAAAGGTTATACTCAGTTGATAAGTTATTTTATCTATCGCATAAGGTAAAGCTTCAGTTCTTTAAATCGTTTATTTTGCTTAAAATTGACTATTGTTTTGCGAACGTATCGTATCGTATTCCGGACGTATCGTATCGTATGCCGAGCGTATCGTATCTTATGGCGAACGTACCGTTTCGTACTACCGTACCGTACTATCGGACTCGAAAATTTTTTTATCAATTTTCAAATTTTTTTTTCGAAAAAAACGTTTGAAAAATTTAAAATTTTTGCATTTTTGATATTTTTTTTTGAATTTTTTTATTTAAAAATTTTCGAGTCCTTCCGGTACCGTACGGTAGTACTGTACGGTCCGATAGTACGGTATGTTACGGTTCGAAAATACGGTATGTTACGGTTCGAAAATACGGTACGGTAGTACGATGGAGTCCGTCCGATACGTTCGCCATACGTGCGCGTCCGGCTACGTCGCAAATTCGATAGAAGTGCTGTATTTGTGAATTTTTACGCATAAAAGGAGGAAATCGTCAGTACGCATTAAAAGTTTTTTTATTTTCTTTTTTTAATCGCTAAAACAATATTTTACTTCGAAAAAACCAAAGGCTATCATAGAAAAGGATAAAAATAGAAAAGGACAAAAAGTGGCTCTGGAGTAGCCAAAACATATTATGTTAAAAGATCAAGAGTACAAAAATAAAGTTAAACATATTATTTTAACGGCTTTTAAATTCTCCTAATAATGAACTTAAAAACAAATGTACTTTATTTTTTTTCTGAGATCTGAATATTCCAAATCATTAAATCCTATTATAATTTTAAATTGTTAGCAAATTTTTTACCTAAAATAATAAGATTTCAATCAAAATATTTCTAACAAATCAAAATTAAAGAACTAAACGTTTTCAATGTCTGGGTTTATTTAAAAAATATTTTATTTTTAAAAAACTTACTTTAAAAATGACATTTACCTAGTTTTTTTATCTTATCTTTTAAAATCAGAAACGAAATATTCAAAGTTCTGAGTAAGCAGGCATAGAACTGAGAATACTCAAAATAAAAAATTATAGGTCGCATTTGAAAAAAAAAATTTTGAATTCAAATTTTTTGTTAACCGTAATATATCATGTGACACTTTAACTCGAAAATTCAAATTTATTTCTACTTTTAAAAACCTTTCTTTTAAATGTTGAACACGGGATTTACTTTTTAATTTTTTTTTAAATTATACCGAAAAATCAACTTTACCCAAAATAAATATAATAAAAAATTTTTTTTGTAATAAATTGTCAATTTTTAAAAGAAAACATGATGATTTCTGTATTTTAATTTTACCAAAGAATTTAACTTTAGTTTAAAAAATAATTAATTTCGAATTTTTATTCCGGATTTATCCTCGAAATATTTTAAAATTTATACAACTCAATTTTTATTTTGATTGGTACTTATAAACGTTTTTTGTGGATATAGTACAATTTAAACAATCTTAATTTTAAAATATTTGTTTAAAAATTATAAAAGATCATGATTCGAAATAATAAATAATAGACTGTTTAATTTTTTTTAATTAAGTTTAATTTTATAATATTATTTTAAAATTTTTAAGAAAAAAAAGAAAAGCCGTTGGAATAATACAGTACAAATTAAAACTAACTTGTACGCATTTTGTTCTTCGACCTTTCTTCAACTCTTCCTTTCCTCTTCCTCTGAAGAAAACATTTAATAAAAAATAATATTTTTTAACGTATTTTTTTGAAACTCTTCCTTTCCTGAGAAAGGAAAAAAAAAAAAAGGAAGAGTCGAAGAAGAGTAAAGGAAGAGGAAAGGAAGAGTTGAAGAAGAGTCGAGGAAGAGTTGAGGAAGAGGAAAGGAAAAGAAGTTAGATTAATTTGTACTCTATAATTAACTTTATTTTTGTACTTTTGATCTTTTAAACATATTATGTTTTGGCTACTACGGAGCCACTTTTCGTTATAAAGTTTTTTTCCTAATTTAAAATTTTTCGTTTTATTTATCTGATTGAATTTAAAAAAAAAAAAGGTTTTTCTTTATTTGAATTATTTAAAAATAATTTTATAAAAATATTTTTTAAAACTTAAAAAGGTTCGAATTGTTAGGACTTTAGTTGTTTGTCATTCGAATGCTTGATAAATTTCGATTGCATTAATTTTAAAATAGATTTTGCATATTATTTCGATAAACTATTATTCTTGGTTGATAAATAAAAGCTTCTCGGCGATTTATACCAATTTTACACATCATTATCAAAAAATAAAGCACCAAAATGAATGAAATCACAAATAAAACAATTGTTTTATTTGTGTTTCCCTTAAGGGAAACAATCATTAAAGGAATCGTTATTAAAATTGAGTTAATCATATAATTCAAAAAAGATAATATAAAAAGAGGAATTGAAAATATATGAGCTCCAAAAGCTCCAACTATGAGAAAATAGTTTTTCCATTTGATTAAAGAGAAGGACAAAATTCCGAGTAAAATGCATGCAACACCTCCTAAATTATCGTAAATTAATACCGGTTCAATATCATATTCTCTTTTTACAGATTGTAGGACTGTTTGAACAACTCCTATAAGCAATAATAAGCTTGAATAAATTAAGGCAAACTTTTGAGGAAATTTTTCTTCTAGCATCTTAATTAGATATTCTCTTTTTTGTCTAACTAGTTCTTGTTGAAAAGCTAAATTCATTTGATAAGTTTGAGGGTGAATATTTGGATAAATTGGATTGCCATTTTGATTTCTTTGCTGTGATATTTTAGGATTTTGTAAATTTGGCAAAGACACATTAATATCAGAATTCAATATCATTTTGGAATTTCTTTAAGTAATTTTCTTTTTGTAAGTTTGATTTTCAAATAATAAAAGCTTTATAAAAATTTTTAAATAATCATTTTTTTTAAAGAAGAGTTCTCAAAAAATAATTAACTTTAGTAATCAAAAGAGAATGTTGAGCAAATTAATCTTAATATTTTAAATAAGATAAGATAGCTGTTTTTTTTTCTTGTTAAAAATTATCCATCTTATGAATCAAGTCGATAAAGAAAAAATAGACTTTAAATGTTTTGTTTATTAAGAATTCTGGTCTTTTAAGATACACAGTTTGGGTTTAAATAACTTACGAAATCTCAGCATTTTTTAGGGTCTAAATACAACTATTTGTTTTAAAAATAAAAATTTGTTGTGAATCTTTACTAGATTACAATTTTGGTAAAAGTATTTCGACCTATTGACTATAGATAATCATGAAATTTATTAAGTTTTCCAAAATAGATAAATTGGAAAAAAACTTGTACATTTTACAAGATAAGATAGCTGTTTTTTTTTCTTGTTAATAATTATTCACCCTAAGAATCAAGCCGATAAAGAATATATAGATTTTGGTTCTATATCATAAGAGTTTGGATCAAAATAATTAAGTAAAAATATCTCAAAATAGCTAAATTATTATAATAAGCTTAATTCAAATAAGCTAGTTTTAAAAATGCTAAATCAAAATGGCTTTATTATTTATTTATTGTAGAGCAAAGACCACTTTAAACGACACGCTGTAAAATAAAGCGTGCTGTATTAAAAATGTTTCTACATTATTTCAATGAAATATAAAATAATACAAAAAAGAATAAAAATTTCTATACAAAAATTGAAAGTTAAAAAATTTAATAACTGAACATTTTAATGCTCATTTTTGCTTAGAGTGGCTAGAATCGTATTGATCCCATTCATTGACGCTAGATGATTATTATTTATCGTTTTTTGTATTTTCTCTGCATCGGACTTAACTTGATAAATGTCACCTTTTAACTTGACTAATATTTCGTCGATTTTGTCCATACGTTCATCTATTTTATCTACTCTGGTGTTTAGGGTTTTGAATTTATATACTGGAACTAACCTTTTTTGGATTAATTTCTCTATTATTTCTTGATTTCATCAGGTATTAAATTTGGTTTTAACAGATTATTATGGCTTAAATTCAAGGTTTCAAGACCACTTAAATTTTTTTCATATTGCCTAACCTTGGATTCCATTACGGTATCAAATTTTTCCGGTTTTATATCCATGTGTTCAGTTGCTTTTCAATTTTTAGTTCTTGGATTTGTTTCTTCAGAATTGTTATTCGGGTTGATATTCGTTTTTGACAAGACGTGCTTGTTTCGATCAATTTAAACTTTAAAGATTGTCTGATAATAAATGAATCATTTTTTTTTTTTTCGTGTAAATTATGATTCATTTGTGTCGTTTTCATTTTAACGAGTTTTCGTCGATTAGTTTCGATACGGTTTTGTACTTTTTTATCCATTTTTTAAATAAGATTAAATCATTACTTATAAAATTTCAGCTTTTTTTAGGTCTAAACGCAACAAAACTTTATTTGAATTTTATACAAAATCCTTTTTTAAAGAAAAAGTCAAACCTAAGATTTCTGAAAATTTGAAATTTTAAGAGACTTTTGGAACTTTAATTAAAGTATTGTTTTTTTAGCATATTTTTAAAGAGTTCTTGTCGGTTAGTTGGTGAGTCACTAGTTTACGAAATATAACGAATATTAGAGATTAATCGTCCAAAACTAGATCGAAAATGACCCATTTTGGCCGATCTAAATTCGAAAAAATCGAAAATTATTTTAAAAATATTTTTAAATTTTTATTTTTTCGAATTTTTTGACTTAAATAACACATATAGTGCCGCATTAAACCTCAAAAACACGTCTTAAGTGCACCATTAAAGACTTGATTTTGGGTTTAGAGCATATGTCATCAGTCAGCAACACTCTAACATGTGCGAAATGGTGATTAGTGCAAAGGGTGCATCTAAAATTATGATGCTGCGTTATGTAGCAAGGGAATACGGTAGATCAGTTTATTAATTTAAAATAAAGAGCATAGGCATACCGTATACCCTTGCAAAGAGATGCACGTACTAAAACCCAAGTTCTCGGGTTGTATCCAATTTTTTGATTGGTCAATTTTTTTTTCAACCAATCAAAAAATTGGATACAACCCGAGAACTTGGGTTTTAGTGCGTGCATCTCTTTGCAAGGGGATACGGTATTTCATTATTTTATTCATCTTTAATCAATTTAAAAATAAAAATTTAATCAAAAATTTTATTAAATACAGAGAGAAAATAAAATATATAAAAATGGACTAAACAAAAAGTAAAAAAAAAAAGAACATCACAACAGAAAATAAAATTTTAAATCTTGGTTAGTTCTGGTCTAACTAGAAGCTCTTATCTTTTTTTTTTAGATTTTTAATTATTTAAATCAATTCGAAGTCTGAAACACTAAGTAAAATTTTAGTTTTAATAACTTTATCCTTGCAAACATTATCAATCATTTTTAAAATTAACTTTTGACAATAAACTGCATCAATATTGTCTTGGATTGATGAAGTTGATATTATATTTGATTGGTGTTGCTGCTGCTGAATTGTTGATGTCGCTGTATTCATTTGCATGAATTGATCCAAATTTTGGAAAGAACTAAATAATATAAGCAAAAAATGAAATATTTTAAGCTCTTTTAATAAATCGCAATTCTTAGAGCTCTCATAGCCCATATAATTCGAATAATAATTGGAATCATTATTTCCAAAATATCCATAATTTTCATAATATGGTTTTATTTGATTATTTGAATATATTTTTTGTAATTGATCCAACAACTTGAGCTCGTATGGACTTAATTGACAAGTTAATAGTAATAAAACACTTGATTCAGGATTAGTAGAGTCTTGGTCAATTAAGTATGAATAAGCAGCGAGGAGAGTCGGATTTACTTTGTCCTGATATTGGATTTCACTTAAATTTAAACTTTTTCCATTATGAAAAATATTAATTAAATTTTTGATCAAATCCAATATGTATTCTTTGACTTTAAGCTCTGATTGTGCTGTTCGTATTAAATGTTTTTTATTTTCTATTTCGTTTAATGTGTATGAATTGACTTGTTTTAAATTTGTGTCTATTTGGTCGTATGTATAATTTGACAATTCGGTGTAAGAATCGAAAATGTCGAGTTCTGGCTTTGGTTCTTTTAACTTTGTTGATGTACTTGGTATACCTAGTTTTAACGATTTTTCATATTTACAATATTCACAGTCAATATCATTTAGTTGTGGACTGTGTTGACACACATTTGGTCGAATAGAAGAACGGCGTGGTACTTAAAAAGTAAAATTAAATAAATTTCAATTAGAATTTAAAAAAGGCAAATGTTTAATTTTAGTTTCATATTAAATAGTTCCCCTGTCCTACAACAACAAAAAATCCTGAATTTAGTTTCTTTTTGGTTCTTATTTTGTTACTTATTTTGGCGTATTTTCTTGCTAAAATTACACCCCATATATCTCTATTTTTTAGACGAGAGTAAATCAAATAAATTTATTGTATTTTTAAAATATAACCACTAAACTTTTGCAGAAGTGTCACAAACAATATTCGCTGGGAATTTTTTTTAAAGAAAAGCAAGGAATTTTTCCTTGTATTTGACGAAAAAATGTTTAGCTTGTTACCATATTTCTTCAAAAACAACCAAGTGAAGTCCATTAAGTATATCTTCTATTCAAAAATTTTCCTCACGATTTAGATTGCATTTTCAATATTTTTTTTATTAAAGACAGTAAAAATAATTCAAAATAACTCAAATAGTAGCAACTTTCTTTTAATTGTGGTTAAATGTTTTTTTTTTAAATCTACATAAATCACATGGAAGCATTAAAATTTTAGAACCACGCTTAATTTAAACGGTTTGTCTAGATGAATCAAAACTTATGAATTTTTAATTTTCTTTTTCATTAAATAAAATAATTGTTTAATCGACAAAATTAAAAAAAAAATTTTATTCTTAAAAAAAAAACTAGGAAAGCCCAAGTGAGACAAGAATAACTTTAAATGCAAAAAAATAAACTGCCGAGGATGTAATTTTTGTAATTTTCAAAGTATATGATTTTAAATGTTGCAACAATTCCTTAAGAAATAATAGGCTAATCTTGAGACCCAAGTAAAATAGAGAGGAAAAAATTTCTGAAATTAATGCATTCACTTACCATCTTTTGATTTTCTTTTTAAAATAGGACCTTTAATACTCAACTTGTTTGAACTTTTTGCTTTATTTTTTTTAATTAGGAAACTACTCTCATCGCTGTTAGTAGTATTTTGTTGATCAATTGGAAAATTCGTGAAGTTTTGGGAATAATCTTGAGCTTGATATTGTGGCATTATAGACTGACTATTACTTGACCAATTTAATTGGTCATTTGGATAATAATAATTACCATATTGGCTATTAGACTCTAAAGACTCGTTGTTATTATAGCTATTAAAATCATTGTAATTATTATTAAAATTAGATTGCGGATAATAGGATTGATTATTGTAGGTGTTGAAATAATATGAATTTTGGTCTTGGTGTGGTTGTTGTTGCTGTTGTTGAGCATTGGAAGTCAATGGCGAAGACAATGATGGCGATGATGAAGAAGACGATGACGATGATGGATACTGTTGAGTGTAAAAATGGTTGTCATATGATGGCATATTTGACGATGATGAAGACGAATAGTTTTGATTCGAATAATTTTGATTTGGATATGAGTATGAATTTGAAGTGTTTGTTGATGTTGATGGCATGTATGAGAACGATGAAGATGACGATGATGTTGAATCCATGATTTTTTTTTATTTATCTCAAAAAAAAATTTTTTTTTTTCTTAACTTTTGAAATTAATCTATCATTCAAAAATCTAAAAAAAAAAAATTTTTTTACTCAAACCGTTTCCTTATTTACAAGTGATTTTTAATTATAAACAAATTTTATCTCTTTATTTTTTTATTTTAAATTGCTGAGTTTAACAGATCAAAAAATTGAAATCTTAAACCCGGATAATTTATCACAGTCTGTTTATTTTTAAAAACTTGTCAATTCTTTATATTTTATTTTTAAATCTCAATTGAGAGAGTTTTTTGAGCAGTTAATATTTCTAGCTATAAAAAAATTTAAATAAATAAAAAAAAAACAACTTGATTTTATGATCATTTAGCTGTAATCAGAATGATACCGTTTTTTTTTATGTTTTTATTATTAAGTTCTCTTAGATTTAAGAATGAGAAACAGACATCAATAAAATATAAATATACCACTTGTTTATAATTAGTAATTTTACCCATATTGAAATAAATAAGCTTCACTTGGTGAACTCTTATTCCCAAGCTTAATATAAATCTCAAAGACTTTATCTATAATTTCTACTCATTCTTAAAAATTCATAACTAGTTCAATTAATAGAGACTCTTAAATTTTTCTTTTATTTTACTCTTTCTTTGCGTGACTTATCCTTTGGCTTGAAGGCTAACAAAGTCGAATACCATATATTTTAAAGTAGACATTAATATTTTCATGACTTAAAAATTGGTTGTTTTTGCTGTAAAATTATTTTGAGAAAGCTCCTTTAAGAAGAATTGGCCAAAAATCTAATCGTTTCTTTTAAAAATAAAAAAGTAAATTTTTTTCATTTTTCCCAAGAGATTTAAAAACAAAAAACTAATTAGATAAATCTATTTGCACCCATCAGAAAAAAAGATTCAAAAATGAAAATTTTTCATAGGCCTAAAGACAAAGAATTTTATATATAATTGATAATATTTCTGATTTTTTTCCATCTATTTACCAATTGATAGAGAAATAAAGGTTTTATCATACTAATAAAATTAAAGTATCAAGTTACAATATTATTAGTATTCTAGTCGATTTAGTTTGATATTTAGAAAAAAATAACGTGCTTGAGTGTTCTTTTAAAAGTCAATAAATGCAAAAATATGTAAAAAAAAAATAGCCACCTGGAGATCCGAGAAACATTGTAAAATTTAAACAAGAAAAAAAAAGTGTGATTTTCAACTCGTTTGAACTCAAGTGGCATACAATGTTGGGCTATACTTACTTCTCAAGAATTATCGGTTTAGTAATTGAAGATTTTCTTTTTTTTACAAAAAAAATGTCCAATTTTTACGCTAAATTAGTCCTAATTAAGAAAATTTTTGTTTTTGTAAATTTTAAGAAAATGAAATTATCTTTTTAAAAAAAAAACTTTTTATTTCATTTTTAAAGAAAGAAAGCTCTAGGACTAAATATTTATTTATTTCTTTCAAAAAAAAAATAAAACGTTTTTACCTTTAAATAAATTAATAAATCAAAAATTAAATTTATCTTCTTAATTTAATTTTTTTTTTAAATAAATAAAGTGTCCTTAAACTAGGTTCTTACAGAAAGATTAAACTATAACCAGCAGGAAAATTTCAAAAATTTCTCCAAAATTAATTTATTAACTCAAAAATACTTAGAAAAAAAAATTTTTTTTTTGTTTTCGACTAAAAAAGACTGGTAGAAATCTCATCGAATTTAAGGACATCGTTTGCCAAAGATACATTAAAATTAATTACTATTTAGTAAAATATTGTTTATTTTTAGTATTTTTATTTTTGATTCGGTTGTAAATAAATTTTGTTAAGGCTTATAGTTTTAAGGCTTTCTAAATCATTTAATTTATAATTTATTGAATTCAAATTTTATTTATTTTTTTTCAATTTTAATTTTTTTTTTGAGTTTTATTACCGATAAAAAAATAAATATACAAGATTAAGTTTCATCAATTTATTTACCTTTAATTCTGAGACTTAAGTGATAAATATTCAAATTTTATTTTTAAAAAAATGCTTTATTTTGAATAATTCTCTTTTTAAGTAATTTATTATTATTCTGGACAATTGATCCCTTGATTCACATTTTGAAAAAATAAATATGACCATATTCCCTCAATTTTTCTCCCAAGGACAAAATGCGATTTTCTGTCTTGTCCCATGGTATAAACACGTTTTTGTGGCCAATTTTTAAAAAGTATATTGTGACGGGACAGCATATGTTTGTACCTGGTACAAACCCGATTTTGTACCATAGTATAAAACAAGAAAATTAAAAAAAAATACTTTATTTTTAAATTGGTAATTACCAAAATTTGAACTTAAGATTTACTAAAAAACTATTTAATATATAAAACATAATTTTTTCTCATTCAACTAAACAGTATTTATTTCTTCTTAGTACAATTTTCCTTAATTTTCCAACAGCAATATATTCTTTAAATAAGCATTGAGTATAACTAGGAATATTTGGCCTGCGACATCACGGGCCTTTTAAAGGCTCACTTTCTGGAATAATTTTATTTAAGATCTGGATATTTACGATATGGATTAATTTAGATTAAATAAAATTTCTTTATGATCTGAATGCCAAGTTTTGCGTTGTCATGTAGCTGATCTTAAAGATCAATAGGTGAATTTTTTTCTTAAAATAAGTTATGGAATTAAATGTCTTTTAAATAAAAACAATGATGATCATTTTAAGATTTTCTCCATATGTGCGTAACATTTCCAATATTTCTATTGGTCAATTTTACATTTTTTACGCGTATATGGAGGAAATCCTCATAAAGGATTAAAAATTTACAGTTCATGAATTGCCAACTTTTTTTGTTAAAGTCAGTTAGATGTGCCTAAAACCGTAATTTAATAAATTTAAAAAAAAAAATTAAAGTCATCTGTATTAATTAGTGGCTAATCTATAGTTGAAAACTAAACTTTAATAAGATAATCTTTGTGGCTAGTTTAGCTCCTTAAACTTGACTTAACCTCTGTTTGATCTGATATTCCATAATTGCAGATTCCATGATGTAACCACAGCGTTTTTGTTACCTAACTGATTATTAGGTTTCCGGAATGTCTTTTTCATTTGAAAAAAATTAAAATAAGGGTGGTTTAGCGGTCATAGCAGTTGATTCAAATTACTATCGTCATGTGAATCAAAAGAATGTTTTTTTCGACGCGTTTCTGTCAAGTAATTTTGAATATTTTTTCGGGTCGCATTATTTTTGACATTTTAAAAAATAAATTTAAAATGATTACGAGTATGCAAATTTGCTTCCCCTTGCTTTGAAAGTTCATTCGCTTAATTACTTTCAAAACTGCCCAATCGCATAAAAATGTCAGCCTCCAAAATCTTTTTTACCAAAGTTTTTTTAGCTAATTCTTGAGAGACTTCGTTAATTTTGGCTTAAAACCCGGCAAATTTTAAATTCTAACATCAAGTTAATCTCCTTCGATTCAGCAGTTATAGTTAAAAATAAGCGCGACCGTTATCATTATAATTACCGTCAGCATTTAAATTTTGAATAGGAAGAGAATTGCAATTTTATCTTCAGATTCTACTTAAAAGAATAGCGAATTTTACTCCACTTCTTTTTTAATTTTAATTAATTTTTTCTAGAAAAAAACCCAAAGAACTTAAAGAAACAAAGCCAATTTGACGCTTATTAAAGGATAATTCTCTCAGTTAAAAAATTAAAAAAATTTTATTTGTGAGATTTTAAGGAGTCTATATTTTTTCCTTATTTAACCTATTTTCGATCCTTTTACACGAAATTAAAGGTTTATTAGAGGTTTATTGAAGTCTATTTGAGACAATTTCAAGTCTTATTTTGTTTTCTTATGCAATTTAAAAGTGAGGACCTCTAATATTTTTGCTTACTAATAAAAAACTAAAAATTTAAAGAATTTTCCTGGATTTTCTTTTTATGAAATATTTTATATCAAAGAATTTGTCAGGGTAAAATTGGCTTCGATGGCCCATCCAAATATCTGCCGTCGACACCCGTTTAACTACCAACGGTTCTGATTCAAAGGCTTTTGTTTTTTTTCTGGTACTGGAAAAAAGTTAAAATTGAAATTTTTTTTAAGCCGTTTTAAAAAAAAAAAATTTCTAAACTTTTTTTTTTAAGCCGTTTTAAAAAAAAAAAATTTCTAAACTTTTTTATTTGTTATTTCGGCTAAATAACTAAAAAATAATAATATTTCCTAAGGAAGCAATAAAGAAATTTATTAATGTCCCTTTAATATAGATTTTGCTTAATTTTAAAACAGTAATTTTTTCCTTGAATAAGCACTCAGTAAAATTTTGCATGGGAAATTTTTCACGGGACAATTTTCATTTCAGGATATTTTTGCTATTTGCCAAAAAATCGTTAACGAGAATATCAGTGCTCGTTGTTAAATATATTTTAGATTTTTATTTCTTTAATATCAAAAAGAGAATCGTTAACTTTTTTTAAAAATTAAAAAAATCCATAAAATTATAAAAAAAAATACCTAAAATTTAAAAGTCTTTATTTTTCCGTCTTATCAGTTCCGTTTATTAGGGATTGATATCCGCAAGGTAAATTCCGCATTTTAGGTAGCAAAAATTAAAATAGAATTAATGAATAAATTCAAAAGTATAAAAAAGCTTACTTTAATCTAAACATTAGAATTTGGTTGGTTGATTTTATTTTTATTTTAACATTTAAAAAAAAAAGTAAATATTTAACAATTCTATTTTTCATTATAAATTAAATAAAAAATGAGAAAAAAAAAAGTCAACAACTACTAAAAATAGTTAGCTTATATTAACAAACAAGTGCGAGATTAAATCAATTGAAATTTTACGACTATCATTATATTTCGAGAAGAGGCGACTCTTTACAAAAAAAAATTAAACAAAATTTTTTATGAGATTTTTATTTCAAAAGCAACAACAAAAAAAATGACATTTTTTTAATGTTCACTTTTACGAATACCTTGACAAAATTACCATAATAGTTTTTTATGACTTTTTCTCATATGTTTGATCTATAATCTTTTTCAATTACTCTTTTAGGTATCTTAAATTTCTTCTTTTATTTTTATTTTGTTAAGTATTAATTTTTTTTTTTGAACATAGGGAAAAAATGTTCTCTTTTTTATTTTTTTTTTTCATTTTTTGAGTTTATGATTTAAACATAAAAAAAATAGGACTTAATTTCAGGATAAATATTTTGAGTCTGGCAACAACAACTACAAACACACACATACACACAACCAAGACTCAACTCAATTACAATTCTTACGAACTACTTGTTTCTTGATAATTACTTTTCTTGTTTCTTTTGCCGATCTTGAACCAACGAATAAACAATTTATACTCGAAATAAAAAAATTATGATTGGTTTAGAAATAAAATATTTGCTTATAGAAAAAAATTGATTGATTAGAATAAAATGAAAAAAATAAATAAATATGTATATTTATCAAGCATAGACATTGCCACTCAAGGGTTCTAATTAATTACTTTTAAAAAATAAATATATATATGATTTTTTTTCTTCTGTGTGTAGTTGAAAATTTGAAATCTCTTCTTGTTTTTGTTTATCCGAAAATTGAAATATTTTCAATTTTAAAAATTTCTGTATGATTTAGATTTTTTTATAAATCAATCATCAAGAAATTAATCATCATAATTACACAAACTTTCTACTGTATTTACTCGAAATTAAGAATATACCGACTTAATGAAGTTCAAATGGAAAGAAACTCTGTTTTCATTGTAATTTTAAAACTAAATCTAATGATTTTTTTGGATGAAAAATGGAAAACGGAGCAAAGCGACTGTATCTTGTATATTCTTTTTTTAAATTGGTAACCATAATCTAATGGATTCTGAATAATTAGGAAAGCCTGATTCAAAAATTTACATAAAAAGAGTATCTCTAAAAGCTAGGGCTGCGCACTTTACTTTACTTTCATTTACTTTACCAAGTAAAGTAAACAATCTTATTTACTAATTTTCTTTTATAAGTAAATTAAGTAAAGTAAAAATTTACTTTTACAAGTAAATAGAAAATCGAAAATTTACTTTTACTAGTAAAAAGTAAAATAATAGATGAAAATATTTAGTTTTCCATGTACTTTTGGTATTCCAAAATAAGTTTTGTTGAGTTAAATCTACTTATACTAGCCCTATTTCAATCAAAACAAGATTTTTAATCAACTTTACTTTAAAAAAGTAAATTTTTATTTTACTTTTTACTAGTAAAAGTAAATTTTTCATTTACTTAATTTACTTTAAAAGTAAAAAAAGTAATTTGAAATTTACAGTTTACTAGTAAAAGTAAATTTTCGATTTTCTATTTACTTGTAAAAGCAAATTTTGTAAAGTATAATTTACTATTTACTAGTAAAGTAAAGTAAATGTGCACCCCTACTAAAAGCTCCTGGAACATGGAACACGGAACGGAACATGCTTAAATACGGAATAAATTCCTTTAAAAATTTAAGGTTAGTTTTTAAAAACAATTTTATAGTAACATACTTAAATACGGAATACAATTTTTAAAAAGAAACACTAGAATACGGAATTTCTCCGGAACAGAGTAACAAGCCTTTTTGCTTGAAAGTGTTTATTAGAAATTTAATTATATTTTAACTAGAAATTAGAATTTTTTTGAAAATATTTTAAATAATTTTTTAAACATTTTTCGTTTAACTAATTCAAAAAGTTTTTGACAATCAAAGATTTACAGAATTACCATTCTCATTAGTCTAAATAAGAAACCTAAATGCGTATTTTCTCATTTAAAATTATATATGAGCATTAGGATATAAAATTGTTGTTTTATTTTTCGATTTAACATTCTTTGGTCATTTTAATCCCTATATTTATACGGTACTGTTACGAATTACTGATTTTATTGCATTATATAAAATTTAATTAAACAGAATAAACTTAAAATTTAAAAAAAAATCAAAATTTGACAATTTTTTATAATATTTTTGTTTTTTTTTCTCGATAAGGAAAAAAGTAATTTTTTTAACACTCTCAGAATTTTGTCTTTTTTTCTCGGAGGGAAAAAATTACCTTTTTTTGAGAAGGAAAAAAGTACTAGACCCCCGTTTTACAATATTTAGCTGGCTAATTTCAAATATTATACAGATTTAAGTTTAATTATTTACACATTAAAGTGGGAAATAGTCTTTAAACTCAAATATTTTCACTGTATATTTTGTCTTCAATTGAAGCAAGTCACACACTCTTTCGAGGCAAGTGCTGTATTAAAAGTAAAATAAATATAATAATTTAAAATTTCTTTTTGCAAAAAAAAATTAAAAATTAAAGTATTATTTTTTTGGTGTCCCACGTTATGTGACCAAGTGGTCACGAAATATGTGATCAAGGAAATAGGTGACCAATCTATGGTCACATAAAAGGAACACTGGTCACAAAATGAAAAACAATGGTCACTAAATGATTAAACACTTAATAATTTTTTAATGTCTAACAAACAAAAGTAAAAATTTTAAGCCTCTCTTGTGTATTTTTTAATGATTAAAAAATATAACAAAATGTAACAGTAAATTTGAAAAAAACAAGTGTTTCGGTAAAATTTAGAAAAAAAATAATGTCTGAAGATTTTTAAAATGGTCACATAATTAATAAATTTGGCCACGAAATGATGTTGTTGGTCACTTAACTATGTGGTTGGTCACATTTTTAAATTTAAATTCAAACTTTTAAAATATTGGTCACCTATTTCATTGATCACATAAATGTGACCAGGGCTGGTCACCAAATGAGCAAAGTGATATTGGATTAGAACTTTAAATTCCGTAAGATACTAAAAAATCTTTCCTTATTTAAGTTATTATTCAGTTGACAAAAATCTCGTCGTTCCGTATTTAAGCATGTTCCGTTCCGTGTTCCATGTTCCAGCATTCCGTTATTTCATTCTGTCTTTTAGGGATAGCCCATAAAAATTTTAAATCTTTTCATTTGATATTTCTCTAATGGTTTCAAAGAGTTGGTATAAAAACAAGCCTTTTGTAAAAATCAAGTTCATATTATTAAATAATGCGACTCTATTTGGCTGTTTAGTCGGATTTTAAAATGCATTTGTTGTTGCGTTGACAATTATTTAAAAATAAAAGAAAGCATAAGAGTGCTTAGTGTAATTAGGAAAAAAATTATTTGAAATATTTTGAATCTTCGAGGTTGGTCAAAATGATTAATAACTGCGAAATTTCCTCAATTTTTTCAGCAATAAATTATAAGAACATGTGATTGAAATCTCAATTTTATTGGTGATTTATATTTTTCCCCCTAAAATTTTCCCCCCTTAAAATTTTCCCCAAAAGTTTATTCCCTGTAAAAAATTCCCCTTTAAATTTTTTTCCACTTTTAGAAGTATAGAAGTATAGAAGTAAGCTTGTAACAAATAAAAAAATTTATTTTAAATTTTTATTTATAAAATATAATTAGGAAAAATTAGCCAATTATTTGATAAAAAAAAATTAAAATAATAAACAAAATAAAATAAAATTACCAGCTTACGAGAAGTGATTTTAAAATTTTTTCTTTTTTTTTTCTTCGTAAGCTTCAAAATCAAGCAGACGACCGGTTTTAATAAAAAAATTATAACTTCTTCTTAAATATTTATGCTCAAAAGAAAAACTATACGGATCTTTTTATTTGCCAGCAATCGAGCGTACGCTAAACAAATTAAGCTGCAATCATTGCTTCCAATTTGTTGTTCAACATTAACTAAATTAACTTTTCCCAATTTTTTTGTGGATAAATCATTTGAAACACTTGAGAAGCAGCACAGCAATTGTTTGGATCATTCATGCTATCATAAATATACCATTCTTGATAACTTGTATCGTTCCATTCATTAAAATAACTTGATATTTGAGGATTTATATTTGTTAGCACAATCCATTTTAGATTTAAAATGAAAATTATTATATATTGTCAAATTGAGAAAGCCCTTGAAAACTGCAGTTTTTCTATATTGCAAGATCTATATGACGTCCCATTAACCATTGATCATCGCTGATGTAATTGCTTACTGTCTCCTCTTGAATTGCATCATCTACTGTAATTACATTATCAGTAATTACTTGTAATGGTTCCATATTTCGGGTGAAATAGACCGATTTAACCACTGTTTGTTAAAATATTTGATAAACGAAATAAGTTCTTCATTTAAAGCTACCATTTCATCTATGATAATCTTCATTCCATCATCTTAATTTCTAGAAGAGCTAAAGTTTCAAAACGTTTTACCCAAAAACGGATTGACCAGTTTGATAAATAAATTTGCTTTAAACCCTTTGAAAATATTTTTCTTCGAATTACTTGAGAGAAGTGGAACCAGCAGCCTTTTAGTTCCACATCTGGAAACACTGAAATCACGCTTTTCATTAATGAAAGTTCAAAATCGACCATAACTTTCTTAAGATTCTTTGGAAAGCAGAGATTTTTAAGCTGCTCAAGTGCAATTATATATGATTTTGTTGTTTTTTTTCCCATGAAAATGTATGCACAAGGATATGACTGGTTGTTAATCACGGCGTGGACGGTCAAAATCTGGTAAAACATTTTTGATGAATTTTTAAATGTGATATTTTTCTGATAATCTCATGATTTCCAAGCTTACATCTGATGCAAAAATATTCTATTATTTAATTTACTTTGGTTGTCAAAACGCAAAAAAGGCTGTCGAATGTTGTTTACAACAATAAACTTTCATCTTCTAGAATTTCGAATTCAAAAGTATTGTTGTAAAAGCAGCTAGTAATGCTGAAAAAGAACTACTCAAACAGAACAGATCTATTAAAAAATAATCGCCTAACTAAACTTTCAAATGTTTTTGTTTAATATAAGAAAAAAAAAAGAGAAATAAAAATCGAAAACTAAAAAAGATACATTTTTCGACATATGTAATGCTTTTTTGAGAAAAATAAAAAATTTTAAGCGAAAAAATTGTCACGATACATCTGAAACTGGACCCTTTCTTCCCACATGAGTAGACCTTTAAATGAAGAACAAAAAAAAATTGAAGAAACGGTCAAAAAAAAGTTTGAAGAATTCTTAGAAAAAAAATTTGAATATCAGTTAAATGTTAAATTAAACGTGCAGTAACAAAATCAAAAGAAAATAAATCAATTGGATTTGATTATATCCCTAATTAAACGCTGATTTTTGGATCGAACACACAAGTTCTAAGTATTCTGGTATGTGTTTTTAATACAATGGTAAAATTTGGCTACACCCGAAATTTTTTAACACATCATTAGTTACTCCAATTCTTAAAAAGTCTAAAAAATTCAGTTATCAGTCAGTTTCAGTTAATCAGATTTTTTAATTTTCAGTTATCAGTCAGTATCGGTTATTTAAAAATCAGTTATAAGTCAGTTTCAGTTTTTTTAGTAACTTTCACAAATCAGTTAAATTCAGTTATTAAAAAACAAACTATTATTTTATTAGAAATATTTAAAAATAAACGCTTCATAGTTTTTTAATATGAAGTTGTTGTAAATTTTTGAAAAAAATTTATTTGACAAATTTTTATAGGTAAAGCCACTATCAACGTTATTTTTTATTATGAGTTCTAAGTTTTGCAACTCAGAGCAGTATAAAAAATGATTATAAGTTAAAGTTCTAAGTTATTTTATAGATTTCTTTCTATGGCTATTTATTTTTATTTTGAAATATTTCTTTTATTCAAAAAAAGACCAAAATTTTGTCAGTTAAAATCAGTAGCTGGCAGTTTTTGGAAATCAGTAATCAGTCAGTTTCAGTTTAACTGATAACTGAAATTAACAGAAACTAATCAGTTAATAAAGTCGAGAGAATGTCAGGAATCTTCAATTTCTTCAACCATTTGTATTAATTTTGATATCAAAGGCGATCTTTCTACTAGTCTAATCCACGTGGTCCTATAATTTCGATCAAGGATAGCTGCAATAGAGTATATGGGCTCCACGAACACAACCTCAAATCTTTTTTACTCATATTTTGAAATAAAAATCTTTAGGTTGTATTGTTCTGTCATTTATAACTGACATTGTTAGATTTTAAATCAACTTTCTAAATGATAAGAAGTGTTGGGATAATACTAGAAAAAGGAACTCCTTCTCCTTGTAACATATCAGTTGCGATTTTAAGCTCTTGCAGCACCCGAATTAATTCACTAATTCTATCTCGATTTTCATTCTCTATGTTTATGTGTGTTTGCGTGTTTTTTTAGCTTTTTTTTCCAAATTTTTAAAATATCTGGTATCTCAGAATTACAAAGATAAAAAAGCATTTAAGCATGAAAAAAATAGAGTGCCATCTTTTGTTGTTTTTAGTTTTCAATCCTATTTAAGCCGCTCTGAGACTGTCCATAATAAAACTGTCAAACTTTGTTTATTAAATAAGTAAACTTCTTAAATGAATGACACAATAAAAAAAAAACATCGTTTATTACTAACTTAAGTCGATAAGCTGGGAAACTTATTTGCGACACATCAATCAATTCTTTACTGAGCTCAACTGAATTTGCGCAAACATGACCAGAGTCATCAATATAGATTCATTCATGTGAGAGTCAACTAGATGCTTACAAAGTTGGTATTAATGATAGAATATTTTTAATTGATCGCGATTTTGTAAATCATGATCGATCGATTTCAATTTGAAAAATCGCGCGCGATTGATCGAAATCCTTTCAAATCTAATTTTTCAAAAAAGTCTAGTATTATCTTTTCGCGCTCTTACGTCTTCTGAATAAGCTTGCTACGCTACCGCTCTTTCCTCCCAATTATTTTATTTTAAATTTTACATAGACTTATTTAACTAATATAAATTAAGTTTAATTTATTTTATTCTAATAAACACTATTAAGCAAGTAATTCAATTTTTAAAACAGGGTTATATATCGATTTTTAGGTATGTCATATATAATTATCATATTCCTAAAAGGATACTTGAAGATTTTAATACTAGCCAGAGTATATTTATTAAACGTAACGGGTATTCAAAAAAGAATGTTCAAACCTTTATTAAAAGAAAAAATATAATTCAATGGATCAATCGAAACCAAATTTGGTAGAAATGTTCCTTGGACTGTCTAGAATAAAGTTTATAAAATTTTTTTCTTATCTGAGTTTTTTTTCGGGCTTCATCCCTTTCAGATGACCAATAACCAATTTATATAGTCCTCCATCAACCGTAAATATTTTTTCGTCCAAAAACATCATATGAAAATATTCAAGAGTTTAAGTGTTTGTTCTCCAAAACTAAGTGAATTTGACTCTTTTTTTGTACGTGAGAAGAATTTAAAAGAGGAATCTTTCTTTTAACACATGCCTAAGAATTGAAAAAAAAAATTGCATCCATTAATTTTTATCTATGTAAATTAAAATTACTTTTAAATTTTATTCTTTTTTAATATTATTCACCGATCCAATCGATATTTTTGGTTTTTTCGCCATCTTTCGTATTTAGTTGTTGTTTAAGAGCGATTTAGCGTCCTTTTTGTTTTATCTATTTACTGCACTACGCGGCCTACCAGTAGAAACGAAGAGCTTTGTCTTCCCTAATTCAGAAAACTTTCTAATCCACCTTGAGACATGCGTAACAGCAAGTTCACGAAGTGATGTTTTAGCCATTATATTTTAAATTTTTATTGTTTTTAAAAATTTAACAAAACAAAACCTCTATGTAATTTTTCACCAAAAATTAAAACAAAATTCAAGCATAATTCAAAAGTTTGAAAAATTATTAAAAAGGTTTCTAAGCTGCAGAATGGTTTATTTTAAAATGATCTAATGACTAAGTCTTGCATATTTTTTGAAACATTATTTTTTTAACTTTCTTTTAAAATAATTGATAAACATGTTTATCATTTATCAAAACAAAAATAATCCTCCAACTCAGAATCACTTAAATTCTACAATTAAAAAAATAAAAATATAAGTCCAGCTTCAAAAGCCAAAATTTTCCCAAGATATTTTCTTTTCAACCTCTTACTTATACCTAATAGTGTGTAAAATTTCAAATTGACCTTTCTATCAAAAGATATGTGTAAAAATATCGATTTCTCCGGTTTTTTAGTTTTTTTAAAGATTGGTAAATTTTTATGGTTTTATTAGCATAAATTTTGAACCGAAAAAGAAAAAAAAAACCATCAATGGCTCATTTTAATCAGAATTTTATTCGGTTTAATTTGAGGTATTAAAAATAATTTTTTTTTAAACCTTCAAGGACATGTTAGAAAATTGGTTATTGGTCATCTGAAAGGGATGAAGCCCGAAAAAAAACTCAGATAAGAAAAAAATTTTATAAACTTTATTCTAGACAGTCTAAGAAACATTTCTACCAAATTTGGTTTCGATTGATCCATTGAATCATATTTTTTCTTTTAATTAAAGTTTTGAGCATTCTTTTTTGAACACCCGTTTTTTGAACAACTGTTCCCAAAATAACGTTATTTATATATCAGATTTAGATGATGCTAAGAGATATGTAAATCTTGTATATTCGTGTAATTTTTATAAGAACCTATAAGTTACGAGATCCTGACTCCTTTTTGTTATATAAATGCGCTAAAAATTGAATATTTACAAGTTAAATTTTTTTAATTTTTCCTAATAACTTTGTAAAGGTCCTAAAAAATCTCATTTTATATTAATCGATAGCAGTCTAGCTATTGAATCTAAAAAAGTTCATACCGAATGGTTGTTTTTGATAACAACATTTATTACCTATCGCCATCCAAATCCTGGGTCAATTGAACGAAATGCTTTGTCTCACGCGTTTACCATTCACCAAAACAGGTGGTTGCAAACGAGTCAAAAATGCCAAAAAGTAGGGGGTCCTACCTAATCCTTCTTTTCTTAAATTTCAAAAATTAAAAATTTCTTTTTTCTTTAGCCAAAAAGTTGGCTTGTATCCCAGCTCGGATTAGAGGCCTGTGATTGACGATACCTCACATTTTTTGTTGGAAAAACAACAATAAAGATAGTTCTCACAAATTTAATTGTAAATACAAATTTAAACTTAGTATTAAAATTTTAGGTCCCAATATAACCAAAAGTGCTCATTTTGCAAATTCTTAGATGCTAATATCGAACTTAAACAACTGAAAAAGAGGTAATTTATCAAAATTATCTTAAATTTAAGTTTATTATTTTTGCTTGATTTTAATTTGGAAATAAATTCGAGTTCCCTCTTGGAAATAAAATTCTTAGTATTTATTTCCTTGGGAATAATTTCATCGCAATAAATTCACTTGGTAATTGTTTACATTATGCCATTTTTTAAAATCTTCCATTTTATTTTTAACGATTTGAAAATAAAGGAAAAATTTTACAAATTAATATTGTAAAATTTTCATAGTAATGATGAAAACCCTGTAATTCAGATTTTTATTTTTCTTTAAATTAAGACTCATTTTTAAATAATTATTGTGGTGTTCTGATTTTTGTATTTGACGAAAATTTACGTAATTTTTCGTAAAATCAAAAAGGGCCGAAATAATTTTTCAATTTTTATAATTCCATTAATGAAAATCGAAGTTAAACCCTTTTACCTTTTTTACGTAATTTTACGTGAAATTGTGTAAATTATAAAATTAACTAGATAAATGAAAAAAATTTAATATAATTTAACTCGTTCGTTTTAAGAATTTTATTTTTTCTCCCTTTAGTTGTTTCGTCTTTTTAGTGTTAAAAGAAACAGACTCACCCTTAAATTAATTAGCTTGTAATTTTTACAATAATGGAGAGTTTGCAAAATCTCCCAGGTCACAAATATCAGAAAGAATTTCGAAAAAAATTGTATTCAAATATACTTCTAATAGGCCCTAAAATACATGTAAAAGGATTAGGTAAATTTTATTCTTTCATAAATAAAAACTTAAATTTAACTATTCTCAATCAAATTTAGAACTTAATCATTTTTTTTTTCAAAAATACATAACTTCTTTTCAAACTTTCTATGATAAAAGAACAGTTAATAATAATTTGAATACTTTATTATTTTACCTTAAATATTTATATTTGTTTTATAGGTTTGATTCTTCGAATAAAAAAAATTTATGAAAAAAAACAGTTATCTTATTTCATTGCATTTAGAATATTAAGGTAAATTTGCTCAACATTCCCTTTACATGACTAAGATAACTTCATTTTTAAGATTAAAAAAATGATAATTTCAAAATTATTTTTGCGACTTTATGGAGCTTATTTAGTTATTTGAAAATTAAATTCAAAACAAGAAAATTACCTCAATCTAAAATGTACTTAAATTCCAATAATAATCTGCCAACAATGGGATACGCTTATACAGCACAACAAAGAGATCAATATGGTAATCCAGTTTATACAATACATCCTCAAGCTTATCAAATGAACTTAGCTTTCCGACAAGAAATAGTTAGACAACAAAGAGAACATGCAATTAAGATGGTAGAAGAAAATTATCCGAATAAGTTTGCTTTAATTTATGCTTGCTTAATAATTTTTACAGGAGTTTCCCTAATAGTACTACAAATTGTTAGTATTGTTAATAATGGTGCACTGGCATATGTTGGAAGTGGTATTTGGGGAGGTTTTCTATGCATTTTTCTCGGAGTTTTGGCCCTATCTCTAATTAAATGGAAAAATTATTGTCTTATAATTGTAGCTTTTGTAGCTCATATCACTTCTATTGCTATACTCATAGCATCTTTAATCATGATTAATTCTATGGGATTAGCATTTTATGGATTCTCAATATATAATTATAATAAAGGAATGATGCCTGTAAATATTGTGATGCTTGTATTGGGTGTAATTTCCTTCGTTTTGTGTCTTTCTTTTTTAATAATGATGTGTAAAATTGGTATAAATCGTCGACCAGCTGTTAGTTATCAACCAGGAGTAACAGTTTATCCAAATAATATGCAAAATCCAGTTTTAAACCAATACAATCCAAATTTACAAGCCTATCAAATGACAAATATCAATAATCCTTATAGCTCGAACGTATACTGACAACACTTTCAAAAAGTTCACAAATTAGAAAGGAATTTTGATGAAAATAAAACTTATTTACTTTTTTATATAAAAATGCTTCAGAAAAGTATAACAAGTCTTAAAGCTTAGAAATGACTCAGTCTCTTTGCTTAGCTCATTATTATAAGTAAAAAACAAATTTTAGCAGAGAGCTTAATGATGGTCGAAATGAAACGAATAGTATCCTACTTTTCTTATTTTTAAATTTTAAAAATTTTTAATAGTTATTAAATCAAAGCTAAAACAATTTTCAAATTAAGATAATATAAAGTTTCAAAAAAAAATATTTTTTTCTCTTCAATAGCCGTCTCAATAATAATCCCGTAAAAATTATCTTTTTCTTTAAAAAATTTAATTGTATGAAACTTTTTAATAAGTTTATTTTTAAGTAATCTTTTTCCCTCGATAAATTTTTTTTTTTTAATTATTTTAATTTTCCAAAATGAGGCAAGCTTGTTAAGCCAAGTTGGATTAAACTTAGACGCTTTAAATCATCACTAACATTCCCAACATGTAAAAATTAGTTATAAATTTTTTTTTAGAAAAAATTTTCAATGCGAATTGTTTAGTAGCACAAAACCTTATGAACCCAATTTTTACTTCATAAAATTCCGCGATTGTAAAGCGTCTTTAACAGATGAATAGTAATAAAAAAAAGACACTTGAAAATAAATCTAATAGAACAAAATTAATTAACTTGAAAGATCAAAAATCTAAATTTCACTGTTTAAGCTTAACAAAATATAAAGCAAATAGCTTGTAAAGCAAACTTTTAGAATACCCTCATATGAAAGTCAAAAAAGCTTCAAAATTATACCTAAAGGGTTTTTGAGACGGCTTTTAAAAACAAAAACCGATTTAAGTTTAAAAGGACACGAATCACTGAAATTGCTTTAATTTGATATATAATTTGTGCAACCGACTTTGAAAACTAATTAACAAATTTTAATTTTAAAGGTATGTTTTATGCTTATTTAATTTCCAATTAAGAAAAACAACTTGCCAAAAAGAAAGTGCATTTTAAGCCGACTTGACATTCTCTACGGAAGTTGTGGGTGCTAAAGGAATTCTGGGACCTGGTAATAGTGGTAATTCCCAACAGGAATTGCTCTACAAGCTGATTTTTTGATATTGTTTAGGTCTCATATTAATAAATATACCATCAAAATATGAAGTCGATAGCTTTGTGGCAAAGGGGTCATTTTTCAGAAAAACCATTATTTTTGGGAAAACTTTGGCACCCATTTATCCGGAATGGTTGACTAAAGCGAGACAGCTTTTTTTTTTAAATTGTAGGGAATTTAGCGATCTTTCAGAATATAAGTAGTATTGGCTTTAAAATCTATCAATAAGACCTAAAAAATTAAAAACAAAAAAAAGGACCCTCTAGGTACCCTCTCTTTCAGGATCTATAACTTCATAACCGAAAGTCCCTTTGACTAATAAAGGATACCAAAAAATTCCTTAAATTTTTTTCTACAATTTGGTATACAATACTTGCTAATTATCATTTAAACAAAAAAATCAATTTCAGTGATTCGTGTCCTTTAGATTTTTCCGAAAAATCTAAATTTACAGAATTTACAGGCTGTAAATTCTGGAAAATTAAAAATAAATTGAATTTATATTTTAAAAATGTATTTTATAATGATGTATATCTTGTTTTTTTGGTAGAGAAAAGAGACACAGCCATAAATCATTTCTCACAATTAGCCCATATTAATGTAATGTTTACTAAATAACTTGAATTTTGATACCAAAATAACAACGATGAAGACTTGGAATTCTTTAATGGATGGTATGAAGCGACTATTGATAATTAAGATATTTAATGATTTTGTCAATTTAGGATTCACAAAAAAAATATTTTGGTTCGTTTGACTAGTTATTTTGAATAGAAATTTTAGAATTAAGACAATTATGATACACGTTCATTAAAATTAGCATAATTTTTTTTTGTCGGGAAATTTCTAAAATTTTGAAATTTCTAATAAGTTCATTTTTAAATTTGAAATTAAAAATTTTTATTAATAAAAAAAATTTTTTTTTCGAATCAACAAAGCAACCGAATTTTTCAAAAAAAAAAGAAGTGAAATGGCAATGCAAAAAAGAGCAAATGTTCGTTTGCCTCCAGAGGTAAATCGAGTTCTATTCATTAGAAACTTGCCTTATAAAATAACATCCGAAGAAATGTATGATATATTCGGTAAATATGGAGCGATTAGACAAATTCGCATTGGCAACACTCCAGATACAAGAGGTACTGCATTTGTTGTCTATGAGGATATATTTGATGCCAAAAATGCTTGTGATCATTTGTCTGGTTTTAATGTTTGTAATAGATATTTGGTTGTCTTGTACCATCAACCAGCTAAAGTAAATTCTTTCTTCAGTTTTAAATTAATTTTAAATTTGTTGGTTATTTTTTTTTCTTTTTTATAGTCCACCAAGAAATTCGATGTTGAAAAAGAAAAGGAATTAATTGAAAAAACAAAAGCAAAGTTTGGTTTATAAAATAAATTTTATATAAAAAGGCATGTAAATAAAATACTTATAAAAAATGATCAAGTTGATTTTTCAAAAATAAAATATTGTTGATTTTCTTTTCAAATTTTTATTCAAAATTTAAAGACCAGTTGTGAACCTTGTGAAATTTCTTTTTTTAAGCTTTTAACTGATAAAAAAATATATATGGCATTTTAGAAATAATATGGTTTAATACTTTTATTTTCTTTTATCAAGTTGAACCAAAGAATTTCTGATCATAAACTTGTGACTTGAAGATATTCAAGTAAATTTTTAAATTTAGGAAATAATAAAAAAAAAGCTGTAAAAAAAGTTCAACTTAGCGGCCAAAAACTCGAAAAAAGCACAAAAAAATTACTCAAAAATATGACTCTAATATTTTTATTTCTTTCAATTATAGCATTATAAGCACTGTAATTTGAAATGATAATTCATCAATAAATCTTCAAGATAGTCGAATTTAAGAATATTTTATATAGATTTTATACAGAATGAACTAAAGTAAGCATAAACGATTGACATGATAAACAAAGGGTGCTTTGAATAGGAGCTTTGCGACACTTACTTGTATAGCTAATAATTTAATATAATAGTTTACCGTAGTGCCTGATTTAAGAGACCACCCATGAACTAAATCCTAAACAGATCTTAATTAGGATCCTTGTAAGATTCCGACCAGGAAAATTGATCTTTTCTTTATCAAGGATGTTATACGATCTTAATCCAGTATGTTATAGGATCTTTTAATTTTACAAGATCTTATTAAAATTCTTAGCCTTGAAAAAAAAAATTCCCTTAAAAAAGATTTCGTAAGTAAGATTTTTTAAATTTCCGAACAAGAAATTAAAACAAGATTCTTAATAAATTTTAGAAAAGAATCCTAAGTGGATCTTAAGGAATTATCTTGATAAATCTTTGAAATAAAATGCAAATAGGAACTAATAAGTTTTTTTTAAGAATCTTAGTAAATAATCCTAAAAATTCCTTTTACAAAAGATTCCTTAGGAATACTTGAAAGATTCCAATCTGATCCGTTTAGGATTCTTATTCCTAATAATTCTTAAAGATTCTTATAGGATCCTAAATAGGAATTGATTCATGGGCATGTATCGATAAATTTGGATTGACTCAAGAGACCAGGTCTTACTATTGAAAAGGGTGGGTTTCGTAAGTTTTAGTAATCCATGGTCTACAAACAAAAAATATTTATAGACCAGGTTTTAATATTAATCTGAAAAAAAAAAATTAAAAAAAAAATTCTCTAGTCCTTATTTTTTTAAAAGATTATACAACCATTTTTAATTTGAATTAGATTTTTTGTGCAATTATTTTCATTCTTTCAAAAAATGGTAAAAAAGTCATATCGTTTAGCTTTTAAGCTTAATGTAATTAAAAAATATTATCAACTTAAAAGTATTAGAAAAACAGCAAAAGTCTTTAGCATCACACGTAAGATGATGAGAGAATGGATTCGAGAGAGAGAGGAAATTGAAGAATCACCAGAGAAATTAAAAAAAACAAAAGTTCGAAACCGTAATCCTGATTATCCAGAGCTAGAATCGACTGTGTTTCAGTGGATTAAGGAAAAAAGGGAAAGTGGTATTTGCTTGCAGGACTATCAAATTCAAAATCAAGCTATGATTATAAAAAATGAAATTGGTGCTGACGAAAAGTTTTCTGCGTCTCGTGGTTGGTTGTACGGCTTTTTAACAAGAAATAATTTATCATTGAGACGGGTTTCAACAACTGGCCTTGATTTACCGAAAGATACTCGGGATGTGGTTTCAAATTTCATTTGTGAGTGTGAAGATCTAGTGCGGTTTTTGAAAAGAATACATGGAGCAGATTTTCGGAAAAGATTTTTTAACATGGATGAGACTGCAATCCGTCTAGATGAACCCAACAATTACACATATGAAATCACTGGTACTCGTCGTGTAAAAGCCACAACTTCAGGACATGAAATGAACAAGGTTTCTGTTGCTTTCTGTGCATCAGCAAATGGCGAAAAATTACCAGCTTTAATTTTAGTGCCAAGGATCACTGAACTAAAAGATTTTGTCCCGCCTTACAACGTTTTAGTTGTTTACAATAAAGCAGCTAATTTTAGTTCACCTGTCATTCGGGACCAATTTTTTAGACGAGTCTACCAGCCCCATTTAGATAGAAATGACGTATCAGACTCTGTTTTAATTTGGGACAGCGCTCCATGTCATAAAAGCAAAGAAATTGATACATATACCAATCTTAACAGTGTTAAAATAAAGTCAATACCACCAAGGCTGACCAATTTGTTACAACCACCCGATGTTTGCTGGTTTAAATCAATAAAATCGAAAATAAAACAATATTGGAATGATTGGTATATTAATGGAGACTCTCCATTAATATTAATGGAGACTCAGCAGTTTCTGAATGCTCTCCATTGGAGAGCATTCAGAAACTGCTGCTGGCAATCTTAGATCCCCTGGATATGTGAATTTGATAAATTGGATATCCGAAATTTGGAGGAATTTTGATGAAGATATGAAACTGATTACAACTTTAGTCAGTATATTCAAAATTAGGATTTACTGTGTTGATTTATTTAAAGGGTGATGAAAACGCTCTAATTAAGTATTACTGTTGATTTGACCTCAAGTTTTTACTGTCTGACCAATAGTAAAGGAATTGTATGCTGTTTAGATTTATTATTTTTCAAAAAGTTACCATAAACTTGACTATACAATGCAGCAGTCAAAAATTAGTTTGAAATTTAAAAAAAAAAAATTTTATCATTCAAAAATTTTAAAAAAATTTAGCAAAGTAAATAAGAACAAAAAAATTAAAATGATTTGGGAATATGCTGAAAAATGCCATTTATCATCATCAATCAAACACATCCTTTAGGATTCAAATTAATCAAAAAAAAATAAGAATTCTAATTAAATTCTTTTTATTTCCTTTTTTACCGCCCAGAAAAGATAAAAAAAAGAATTTTATTTATTATTTTTTTTAATTAATTTAATAAATCAATAAAATAGATCGAAAATTAAATTTTTTAATTATTTATTTTTTGATTTGAAGTAACAACAAAAAATTTTGAATATCAGGTTTTTTACGGTTTTTGATTTCAATAGAAAAAAATCAATAGCTAGCATATGGCACTATAAAGCTTTTGCATGTCAAAAACAATCACTTCGTATAAATCACATGAAGCAAATGTTAAATGTTTATACTTTCCTTTTTGATTTATACGTACTATCAGAATTTTTATTTTAGTTTTAAAATTTAATGAGTAAAATTTTAACAATTCTCGTTACACGAGGTTAATTTAAATTTAACGACTTTTGAAATTAGCCTTAAAAAATAATTCCTTTTTTTAACAAATTATTCTTATTTTGAAATATAATTTAAATCAACTTGTTTATTTTAACAAGAAAGAATTTGCTAAAGGCTATCGTTTTTTTTTGTTATTTCAGGTGGAGTACTCTGCCTTTAATTAAATACTTCTGAAAAAAAAGATAAGAAAGTCTAAGGAATTTTTTTTCCTTATTTTTGACATAGGAAATATTAAAGATTTAGAATCGATCGTAAATCAATTTTGATTTATTATTATCAGTATTGATAAGTTTTAGAGTCTGGTTTTAATTTAGATTTTTCTAAAGACTATAAATTATTTTGGTTGTGGCTTTTTGAAAGAAGAAATAATTTCTTTTCTTTTTCTGCTATTGGTAATGAAATTTTATATTACTCTTAATTTTTAACAAATAAATAAAAATTTTAATTAAAATAATTTTTTTCTTATTTAACCCACAGTTAAGATTTATTTCTATCTATAATATAATTAATTTTTTAAAGAGAATATCAAAGTTTCTAATTGAGTAGGAATATGCTGCACATTTTTTTAATATTCTACTCTAAAACTAAAATTTTTAAAAGATCAAAAATTTTTTTATGCTTGATACGTTATCGCTTTTAATAAGGCTAAAATTACTTTAGTTCAAATATAAATGTAACGTCAGTCATAACTTTAACGTAACTGTAACCTTAACCACCTTTATTGTTCCATAAACCCTTGCGAATAGTAAAAACCTAATTTTCGCCTTCTTTACTACTTCTTCAATCAATAATAAAATAGAGTGTCCCAAATCATAAACCATAGTTACGGAGCAACTTTTTTTTTAGTATTTTTGAATTTTATTAACCTCAGATAATAAAGAAATTTTAACAAAATGTTTCCCAGGAATTGGAGAGAATCTCATTAGCTTTAATTAAAAATAAAAATTATTCAGATAGGTGAGATCAGAGGGACGTTGTTAGATGTGAAGTTTATAAGTAAGACTAAAGATTATGATTTGGAGATTTTACTACACGCAACTATTCGCAAGAGTTAACGGTAATATTTTAAAAAGTTTTTGATGGACTGTAATTTTTTAGGATTGAAAAAAAAAAACTTTTTTTACCCTTTAACTACCAGAATAAGACACAGGTATTTAATTTATTAAAATGAAGAAAATACATGTGTTTTGAGTTTGTGTTGCAATTTTTAGACATTGGTAGTTAAAGGGTTAAAATATGTACGGAAAACTCAAAATTTTCATATAAATTTTGAATTTTAATTTAATCAGTTATGAATAAAATTTATTACCGTATTTCCTCAAATACAAGCAAGTGTAGTCAACTAAAAAATTTTTCTATTCAAGGTTTTTCTCAAGAAAAAAGTCTCTCAAATAAAAGAAATTTTCTCAGTTTTTTTTCGTTTATTTGTAGCAGAAAAATTAGTTTTCTCAGAATAAATTTAGCTTACAGTATTTCCTCAAATAGAAGTAACCACAAATAGAAGAAAATTGACAACCATCTTTCATCTTATTTGATTTTAAATTATTTTTACGATCTCTAATAAAAGAAATCTATTTTGATTTAATTTTTGAAAAAAAAATTACATTCGAATTTTTAGCAAGAAATAAAAAACGCGAATGGCTAAAGACTCTAATTAAAATATCCAATAGAATATTTTTTATTTTTGTTTATTTTCTTAAACTCTGAATCAAGAATAAGTGAATTTTTAGATTAATTTTTTTAAAGATTTTACGTTAAGATAAGATGTTTTTCTGCTGAAATATATCATAAACATTCATTAAATTATTTAGTTTTTAGTTCAAAATTAATGGTTCATAAAATTATTTATATTAGAACAGTTTTAAATTACCAGGAATAAGTCTGTTATTAAAATTACTTAAAACAAGCCATACGTCATTCTTTATCCAACTAAAAAATATGAGGAAAAAAATATTTTAAAAAAATCAATTCTCAAATTTCAGGTATTTAAAATAAATCATTCGAGCGTTTCATAAACTAACATCTTTAAACGATGCCATCTGTTGATTTTTTTTTCAATTTTTTTTACGGACATTGAACACGCACAGTAAGACGCCTTTTTCCTATAATTTAAATAAAATAATTACTGATAATTGCTTAAACCATTAAGAACTAAAAATGAAACACACAAAAAGGCAATTAATCATTTTTAATGGAATGTTTTTCTTAAAGAGAAAAAGTTATAAAAATTACTCTATATCACCTCGAGTTATAATTTTTTCGGATCTTAAAAAAAAAAGTTATCATATTTCGAAATTATCTCTTAATCTAAATCAGATTTTTTTTCGATAATGGAATTTTCCTTTCCTATTTTTATTAAGTCTTTTTTTCTGATAAATTTATTTTTATTATTATTATTTTATTTTTGTTTAGAAAAATGTCTACTCAAACTGATAATAATGCTTCATCACCATTGATACCGAAAAAAGATGAGCAAAGATCTCAAAATGAAGCTACTCCAGTTTTGATTGCATCAGTGGTCCAAGGATCTAAACCAATTCAAACAGAAACTCAAAACGAATACAGATTCGTACACACAAGACTTCCAATCAAACCTGGAAATTTGAAATTTCTTCTTCCAATTCTTTTGCTAAGCTTTCAAATTATTTTCATAATTTTATTTGCTTTATTCGGTAATTATACGGAAAAATCGGATAATTCTAAATATCCCATGTTCGAGGGTCTTCATGCCATAGCCTTGTTAGGTTTTGGTTTTATAATGACTTTTCTAAAACGCTACGGATATGGTAGTGTTGGATTTAATTTACTTTTAGTTGCATTTGTGATACAATGGTCCCTGTTGATACGCGGATGGTTCTATCCGGAAGATAAAAGTCTGAATTTTAAAATAAGTTTGGATAGTTTAATTCATGCGGATTATACTGTGATTACTATATTGGTAAGCATGGGTGCTGTCTTGGGAAAAGTGACTTTGGCTCAATTGGTAGTTTTGGCCTTGATTGAAGTAGTTGTTCAAGTTGTTAATGAATTTGTGAATTTGCGAGTCTTGGAGACTTATGATATAGGCCGTTCTGTTCATGTTCATTTATTCGGAGCTTTATTTGGACTAGCAGTGTCTAAATTTTTACACTGTAAAATTCTTAAAAGCCAAAAACAAGCACCTGTTTATCACTCTGATTTGTTCTCATTGGTTGGTACGCTGTTCTTATGGGTTTATTATCCAAGTTTTAATGGACTTTTGGTAAATGGTAATGATGGCCAAAATAGGGCAATTGTAAATACTTTAGTCGCTTTGTCATCTTCTTGTGTAGTCACGTTCGGAATTTCCTCAATTGCTGGAAAAGGCAAGCTAAACGTTTTGCATGTTCAGCATGCTACTATTGCTGGAGGTATTGCGATTGGTAGTGTTGCTGATCTTAAAGTACAAGTTTATGTTGCTTTAATTGTTGGCGCAATTGCTGGTCTAACTTCAACTGTCGGATTTCAATATATTGACGTAAGGAAAAAAGAATTTTATTTTCTCTTTTTAAATTAATTTTTCGAAAAAGAGGTTATTCGCTTAAATGTTTTCGTTTGTGACTTTCAAAAGTGTTTTTGAAATTTTTAAGACCTTTTCAAATGGGTTCAAAAATTACCAGCTTAATTTTAAAATCTATTTTCCCTCTGAAACTTATATTTTGAAATAATGAAAGTATTTTTATTATAAAGAAATCTTATCTTAGGTCTTTAAAATTATCTCAAATCTTTCGACTTTCAATAATTCTATATTTTTCTTTCAAATCTTTTTTTGAAAAAAAAATTTTATAATTTTAATTTCCTACAAAAAGTTGAGTATCTTGATAAAATTTTTCTTCCGTATAAGATCTCAATTTTTCTAAATAAATTTTCTAAATTCATTTTATATCAGAAGGGAAATAAATAACCTTGTTAAAAATTTTCTTTAACGGATGAAAAACTCAATTTCTAATAATGTTTTTTTTCTAGCCATTTTTGACTAGAGTTGCAAAATTACATGACACATGTAGTGTACAAAGTTTACATGGTTATCCAGGTTTGATCGCTGGTTTATTAGGTGCCATTTTTGCCGCATGCTCAACTTTTGAAGAATACAAACACGAATTGTATACAATTTATCCAGCTCGAGTTCCAATTGTAAATTCAACTGATTATGTCGAAAATAATATACAAATACAGAATGGTCGCGGAAGAAGCAATTTTGAGCAAGCTGGTTTTCAACTAATAGCTATGGCGATTACTCTAGGGATTTCAGTGGTATCTGGTGCTATAACTGGATTGATATTAAGATTACCAATATTTGAAAAATTAAGTCAAGATGGAGAAATGTTTGATGATGAAGCTCAATGGGTAACACCAGAGGATTATGCTTTAAAATTGACATTTGCTACAAATAATCAAGTCCTGTCACAGCAATTAGATGAGAAAAAACAAGATGAAACTGGAGCAAACAAAGACGATGATAAAGTTTAATTGATTGAATATGTTTTTATTTTAATTTTTTTATTTGTAAGAAAATGTTTAAATAGATTTTGTATTTTTCGTTTTTTTTATAGAAAATTTTAATGAAATGTACTGTAGGCTATTTTATTCAGTTATTAATTTGATAATAAATATTAGATTTAAAAAAATTCAATTTTTAAAATTTTTTCTTGGTTAAAATTCAGCCCATCTTACGATAGATTTAAGCTAAAATAATTCGTCAAGATGATAAATAAGTCATTTCTTATAACAAAACAGGCAAGGCTAGTTCACTGGAACGAGGTAGATAATTTATGCATTTTTTATAAGATCAATTTCATCCCTAAAAATGAGACCCTTTTTCAGCTTTTTTGATCCTAAAATATTGAGCCTTTTTTCACTTTGAAAAAATTTAAAGTACAGTGTTGCTATGATATGATGAATTCTTTAGAAACTTAAATTTAAAACTTTTCTGAATAAAAAATCCAAAAAAAGATTAATTTTATTTCGTATTTTGTTTCCGCATTTTAGGTTAATTTCATTCCGATTCCGCATTTTAGTTTTTTTTTTTTAATTCCGCATACGCATTTTCGTGAGCACAATTTCGTTCCGATATTCCGCGTTTTAGTGTCGATTTCCACTCCGCATTCCGCGGAACGCGGAATGCGGAGTGTTCTAAACTATTACTGAGCGTTTATAGGTTGTCCCACATTTTAGGGACAACCTATAAAATCTAATTAAAGTTATCATGCAGATAACATTTTTTCAGACTCTGAAAAATGGTTATATTAAATTGTATTTCAAACTACTTCAAGTAGTTCGTATAAAATTATAGAATTATAGTTCGTTAAAGTTATATAACTTTAAAATTCTTGACATATGACAAAAAGGTCCTAATTTAAACATCTGTCTAATGAGATAATTTTGGAGAATATAATCGAATCTTTAGTACTTACATTTAGGGTC
>NTPY01000598.1:339720-384427 GCA_002922825.1 Brachionus calyciflorus
TCAGCAAAAATAAGATGACATATGAAAAAAATGATTTCAGATTCGAGTTCTACGCACAAAATTACATTAGATTTCAAATTTTTGGAAAAGCTAAAAATTTTAAATCCAAAACTAGTGTTTATGACTTGGGGCACCTTAGTAAAATTTGAATTATTTTCTTTAAAGAATTCTTTAAAGTGATTAAACAAAATATATCGATTAATCGAAATTTCTTTTTTCTCAATATTTTCATTTTTAGAGTTATCAAGTTTTTAGAGAAGTTATCATGCAGATAAACTTTTTTAATACTCTGAAAAAAGGTTTTAAATTTTATTTCAAACTCCTTCAAGTAGTTAGAAATAAAATTTAATAATTTTGAATTCCAGATATTACTTTTTTTAAAAGGATGTTTCTAAATATAAAAAGCAGTTTATACCAAAAGTTTTTCTTTTTAATTTTAAATTCTACATCATATAATTTAATTATATAATAATAGACTAGCCTTTTCCTTTAAATTACAAATTTTAGTTCCATCAAAATATGCTACATTCCTTAAGAAATTATTTATTATATAAGTATCTCTTCAAGTATTTAAATTAATGAAATTCACGATTCAGGAAACATTGAATTATATTATATTTTTGATTGCGTTCAACAAAATTCAGAGATGCCTTTATTTTTGGAGTCTAATGATCAACATTCCTTAAATTTAATTCAAAATAGGACTGATTCAATCGAAAAAAACCCTTGTTCTTTGAGAACCTATGGTAATTGCACAATTTGTCACGAAAAAGCAACTGGTTTTCATTATGGAGTTCTAGCTTGCAATGGATGCAAAGTAAAATCATTTGATTTTCTTTAATTAGGCTTTTAAATTAATTTCAAGATTAAATTATTTAATTTTTTTTATAAATGAAAAATAACTTTATGATTTATAATTGGAAAAATTTTGGCTCAAAATAAATCCATTTAGAAAAAATTTTTATTGAAAGTATATTTGAATTTTTTTCTTAAAAAGAGTTTCTTCAAGCGAAGTGTTAAGGACTCTAAAAAGTATTTTTGTCACTTTGATTTAAAATGCGCGTCAAATCCTAAAAGACTCAAAAGGTGTCGGTATTGTCGTTGGAATAGTTGCTTAAAAGCTGGCATGTGCTTAAATGAGCGCCGAAATATCAAAATTAAAGATTCGCTTAAGAAAAATAAGGACATTAAAATATTGGATAATCAACAAAATATAAATACTAATCAAATACAATCTTACTCTAGTGAATTAAGCTTAAAAACAGACAGCAATCAAATTGTAGTTTTTGATTTACTAAAACATCAATCGTATCAACTGTATATGGAACATAGTAAAGAATTCCAAGAAATAAATTTAACTAATTCCGACCAAAAATACAATTTTACTAAAGAATTTATAAAGTATTGTCGTCAAGCTGATCTAAGAATTCTTAAAAATCATTCAAATTCAATGTTAAAAATAATAAAAGAGCTTCCTGGCTTTAATAAATTCAAACATAATGATTTTAAGGCTATTATGAGTTTAAATTTTTTTACCATACTTGGTCTTAGAACTTTAAATTTATTCATAAATAACGACTATTTTTTTATGCTTGATGAGAAAGTTCAAATGAACAGAGAAGTATTTTCAGTTTTATTTACTCAGAAAGTCTGTGATTTTGTATTCAATTTATTTTTTAAATTAAAATCACTTAATTTGACGGGAATAGAGCTTGGACTACTAGTACCATTTTTTATGAGTTCAATAAGTAATAGTTTTATATTTGAAAATAAATAAACAAACTTCGAGACTCAAAAATTTTTTTAATTTAGGTGATGAAATTGAAAGTCAGGAGATTATTAGAGAAGTTAGTGAATACTACAGACGTGCATTGTTCCATGAATTTAATAAGAATAAGAGAAGCATATTATTTTTTGAACAATTTTTAAATGTAAGTTTTTAGTTTATTTTAAAGGAAAATAATTTAATTTTTTTTATGATTTATTCAAAAAGATTGCAATAATGACGAAAGAAATGAACAAAATGGTATTGGATGTTGATCTTGACGAAAATGATTTATCTGAATAAAGGCTGTTTTTTTTATTATTTTAAAAAATCAAACCAAAGAATAATTAAATTATTTTTAATTCAAATAGAAAAGTTAATTAATTCAGTTTTTTAATATTTTATTAAGCCATATTCTGATGGCTCGATCAGTTTATCTAATAAATAAAATAAATAAATTCTGATTCTGTCCCCAAAATTTTATAAAACAAAGTTTTTAAAATAAAGTCAAAGGATCAAATTAACAAAGGCTTATTTGTTCAGTTTTAACCAATTTTTATTTTACTAGTTTAGTGGAGGCTTTTACTGTATTCACTAAATACCTATTTCTTATCGGTACATACATGTTAGATTATTTTAAACTGATGGTGAATGCTCTAAACATGGAATCACGTGTTTAATGCAGCATTAAAAGCGTTTTTTTTGTGAGTTTTTGTGTAAGATTGTAGTGGAATAATTCGAGAAAATAAATTAATGAATTTTAAAATTATTAATTAAAATATTTTTACTGTACTTTTTTTCTTTCCTTTTTCTTCCCACTTTTGTTGTGAGTTTATTTCTATCAATAGCGTGCATAAGGATTATGCAATATTTCTAAGTCCCATTTTTATGTGCAGTTTTTTTTTTTAAAATAAATTATCGTCAAAATTCATTTCCAATTTTTTAGACATTTTTCGATAAAAAATGTCGTTGGTCAAAATGAGATGTATCAAAAATAAAATAAAAGCGCTTCTTTAACACCACTCATTTTTTGATATTTTTTTGATTTTAAAATATTCAAAAAACTGTCGAGGTAAATTTTATTAATCGTAGGTTTTTTTTTAAGAACAAGATAAAAATGAAAATGGTCGATCTTTTTTAGGAATTAAGAGATTTAAGGATTTAAAATTTTATAAAATGGGTCAAATGACTCGTTTGATGCTTCTAGTGTTAAGAAATTGTTCTAGTGAGTGTAATTTAATAGCTTATTACAGATAACTGTTCCTTTTAATAGTATTAAAGAGAACAGTTATCTCCGCCAAAGAAAAGAATGACTAAAGCAAAAATTCCTATCTACTTTATTCAATGAAAATGTCTGCAAACACTTTACGATTTTAATTGCATATTTTATTAATGGACTTATTAAATTGCAGAGGGATTTATATTTTATGCAAAAAAATCTGCAAGCTCATCGTAAAAAAAAGCTCAACCAATCAACTGTGTTTTAAAGTTGCTTGTTATATTATCTAATGCAAGAATTCTTTTCTTATCACCTATCCTTATTTTTTGGTATTTTTATTAAATTTGTTTATCACTTGATAAACAATCATGCGAAAAAACAAAGTTAAAATTTAAGAGCAGGAGTTCCTCTTTATTGTATATTCTAAAAGTTATATTTTTTACAATTTAAAGATTAGAAAGTTTAATATTAATTTAATTTTATCACCTTATGATAATCTTTTTTTCTAAAATTCTTCATTTTTCAAAAATATTTGATCTTTGTAATTTTTCAAATACTTTTTATTTTAATTAAAATAGTTTCAAAAATCACATAAACAGGAAATTAGAAAGTTGGAATTTTCAAAATTTTCAAAAATCTAAGTATTTGAATTTTTCTTTGTAAAATTATGAAACGAAAATATTCGCAAATTTTGAACTCAAATGATTCGAATAATAAAAATGAATACAATGTTAAATCTAACCAAAATGGTATTATAAATCAATTAAAAGAAATATCTTTTTATTTGTATCAAGAACTTATGAGAGAAAAAAGTTCTTTAGAAAAAGATGCTCAGTCATTAATTCTAAAGTCGAGTCCGAAGATTTCTGATTGTTTCTCAAAGGATTTTTCAGAATTAGTTCGTCATGAACGATTGAAATTGTTTGAAAATCATTCCAATCAATTATATAAAATTATAAGTCATTTACCAGGATTCTTAAATTTAAGCAAACAAGATCAAGCATTAATAATGAGTGAGAATTTTTTTACCATATTGACTGTGAAAAATTTGGAATTTTTTATCGATGGTGATTTCTATTTAATGTTAAATGACAATATTCGATTGGATAGAAATTTGTTTGCTCTTTTATACAATGATACAATTCGGGATTATTTTTTTCATTATTTATCCAGTTTAAAATCTTTAGAACTAACAGAAAAGGAATTGGCTTTATTAATTCCATTTTTTCTAAGCTCAACAAGTGAGTATTTATGGCATTTTATTAAAAATTTTTGTTAATTTTTAAATTTTAAATAAGAAGATCAAAATCTTGAAAAAAAGCATCTTATAAAAGAATTAAATGGGTATTATACCAATGCGTTATTTCATGAGTTTATGATGAATGAGCGTAATTTTGATTTTGTGAAAAGATTTACCTATGTAAGTGTTCATTATTTTGTTATTTATCAAGATTTGGCTAGAATCTAAAATTTATTCAAATTCAAATAATATTTTAGGCTATAGAACACTTTTTCTATATTCAATTTTTAAGGCTATTACAAAAGGGGAGATGGTGTTTTTTTTTGTTGGAAAACTGATAACGATTTTTTGCCCGTACAGTGGTTAAGACTATAAATGGCAACTTTTTTTTTTAATTAGATTTTTTTTATGTACAATTTTATTCAAAAAAGGCCAAAAAATGGAACTTTTTTTCCCAATAAAGTTTGCTGAAAATGAAGCCTGAACTTGTCTTTTACTTAAATTCAGAGTTAAAAGCTGTTTATCTTTTTTTATTTTAACTAAATTTTTGACTTGAATCAAAGAATCATTTGGTTTAGAAAATTGAAATTTTTGCTTTTTTTCTAATTTAGAAGACAAAAGGCTAACATTGCTGAATCATGTGTGTTTACATAATTTATACTTGTCTTCTAAATTAGTAAAAAAAACAAAATTCGATTTTTTTCAAACCATAAGTAAAAGGAAAATATGCCTAAATTAAGGTGGAATAAAAAAAGATAAACAGCTTTTAACTCCGAATTTAAGTAAAGGACTAGTTTAGGCTTTATTTGCAGCAAAATTTATTGGGAAAAAAGTTCCATTCTTTGGCCTTTTTTGAATAAAATTGTACATAAATAAATCTAATTAAAAAAAAAACTTGCCAAATGTAGCAACTAGACCTGTTTAGTCTAGATCCATCCGAAAAATTAAAAAAAAAAATTTACAGACTTTTGAAAAATTGAATTTGGTGTTTAATTTTGTTGAAAAGTTGGTCGTTTTTTTTTGAAAAAAATAAGACCGAAAAAACAAAACATAAACTTACTCTTTGTAGGCTTTTTTTAGACCTGTATGTGGCTAAATCATAAATCCATGTAGACTTTTAAATAATTTATGAATAAAAGAAACTATTTGAATTAGAATAAATTTTTTGATGACCTATTATTATGAATTGTTTTTTTTAAGATTGTTTCTTTGGCGCCGTGGATGAATAAAATGCTCATGAACGCAGATTTAAAATAATCTTTAAATTTAAACTTTTTGATGGTGCATTATCCATTTCAATTTTCGTTAAATAAAATAAAAATCTAAGGGTCTGGCAACTCACTTACTTACAAGTTGTCTCAATTCAGGAGTTCCGACCTAAAATTCGATTTTTTCTTTTTTTTCAAAAAAAAATTATTTACCCTAAAAGGTCTTAAACCAGCTTAATCAAATTTTTTATTATTCAAATAAGACGTTCTCAAGAATCAAGATATTTAGAAGAATTATTTTTATTTATTTAATTAAAGACCGCTTACTGATCAACCCTTGCTTCATGAGGAAGCACAATACGCTAATAAATATAGCGTATTGATAGTTTATTCTAATTCTTTTTTTTTTTACAAACAAATTTAATTATATGTCAAAAAGTAATAAGACAGGGATTAAAACACGAAAAATAAGAAGAGTATTCATTGGGTTTTGAATTTGACCCAATGAACCGAGAGTACAAATCCTGTGCGAGTCAAAAAAAAATTCAAATGAGTTCCCAAATTATCTCCTGGTGTTATATTCAACTGTTGAAACACTACTTTAATTTAATTTACTTTTATTTTATATTTACTTCTCCAAATCTCATTGTAGTTGTTTCATTTATCAATTCTCTAGTGAAAGAATTTCTCAATAGTCTAGTGCCCAGTCAATTTTAATTTTCTGTGGCAAACATGGCTCATTCTGTCAACTGTATGTCACAGATTAATGCGATTTGTTTGTTAAAGCATGTGACACAATAAAGTTAAAATTGACTGAGTGAAAAAGTCAATTTTAGTGATTGTGATGTGGTCTTGTGTATATGTGATATTTAGTGCTAACTGTAGAGACGATCACCTACATCTATTTGGGATCATGAGAATTTTTTTCAAGATATTACCATCAATTCGCTTAATTTATTCATCTTAGTTTTATGAAAGTAGATATTTTCTACTTCGTAAAATAAAATTGGTCGGATGTAAATTTTATATAGCTGTCTCTACATGAAAGGATAGAGAAATTCAGAATTTATGCCCAAGAAATTAAGTTTAGAAAGGGATATCTAAGCCTTCGACTTAGATTTAGACAGATGTTCTTCATTATTTTCATCACTGTCTATTTCTATTCCAAAATATCTCATATTTTCTATCCTAGTAAGGATTTTGTCGCAAAGTTTTAATTCAGATTGCCGGGAGTCTCGAATGTGAGGCAAAGGGTCCCTTTTGAGGTTCTGATTGAATACCATAAAGACAGTTTTAGGATGTTATTTTCAAGTCCGAATTTTTCAATAATTTGTAGATCTTTTTTGTAGGATTTAGTATAAGGATGTCATCAGCATATACGAGTAGTTCCCGTAATTTGCAATCATCATAAGCGATGAATCGTAATAATGATAAAATACCAATATAATATAGTGAGAGATATCATTTTTAATCATTTCTAGTCAGAGTTTCGATCTGACTACTTTGTCAAATGCTTTTGAGGCGTCAATGGTACAAACATACAGCCTTTTGTTAAGATTTCTTTCTACCTTGATAACATACTAGAGAGTTCATCTACTACTATGTTTGCACTTAATACTTTACTGATTTTTATATTTTTTTAGAAGAGCTTTTATCTTCACATGTTTTTATGTACAACACTGGTCTACTCAAATAAAAAGTGCTTCTTCTTAACTTATGATGGCAACCTTAAAAATTATTTACCCTTCTATCAACTTAACTTAAAAAAAATCTTTTCAGCGTTTTTCTCATCTAACAAAAGTTTTCGCCAAAACAAATTAAGCTTATCAATACAATTTTATAAAAAACTGAGAAGATTTTAGAGTGTGTTGAAATAAAAATCCTACTTAATATATCTACACAATAGATGGTTTGAAAGCTTTTGTAAAAATTTAATCGAACCAATCTTTGGATAAATCTCATATAAGAAAAATCTGGTCAAAATAATTGCATGTTAGATTCATCGGATTTCAATAACAAATAGAAATAAAACCAAGATATGGAAATTAGAAAATATCGAGTACCCTGATAAAACAAAGTTTATATGTTATTCAATTCAAGCCTAAAACGGCTCGTTAATGAATGATGAGGGAGAATTTTGTTAAAAATGTTAAGACAATTCATCCATAGATGATCCAAATTAAAAATTTTTATTTAAAAATGCTTATTTTACTTTTTTTTTCATTCAAAGTTAAAAACAGTTCGTAAATATTTCGATCTAGAAGAAATACTGCATTTCTCGCGAATTAACGGCGTAGCCGTACCGTACCCGTACCGTACCGTACCATAAAAAAAAAATTTTTTTTTTAAATTTTTAATTTTTATAAATTTAAAAAAAAATTTTTTTTTTTAAATTTTATATTTTTATAAATTTAAAAAAAAAAATTTTTTTTTAAAATTTTTTTATTTATTTTAATTTTTCTAAAAAAAAATTTTTTTTTTGGTACTGTACGGTCGGCGAACTAAAAAAAATTTTTTTTTAGAAAAATTAAAAAAAATAAAAAAATTTAAAAAAAAATTTTTTTTTTTGGTAGGGTACGGTACGGGTACGGCTACGCCGTTAATTCGCGAGAAATGCAGTATTTAAAAAAAAAACTCTAAAAAAAGTTTCTAAACAAAACACAATAAAACATTTGATTTGATAAAAAAACCAGTGCTTCAAATTCACTTTTCTCTCACATCTAGACATAATTTATTCAGCTGTGGTGCCCAGCAAACCACCTTAAAAAATAAAGACTTTACGACCACAAAATTCTATTTAAAAAAAAAAAAGAAATTCTAATTACATTAGCAAATTTCTCCATGAATTCAACAGTTCTTTTATTAGAATTAAACTCATGAAACAAGGCTCGACCATAATATTCATTAATTTCTTTCATAATTTCAGGATTTTTAAGATTATAGCCTTATCAAATTAATCAAGAAACACTTTATTTTTTTAAGTAAAATTTAAGATTATATAAAATTTACAAGTAGAACTTAAAAGGTATGGTACCAATAAACTTAGCTCATATTCAGTTAAATTCAAAGATTTTATACTGGTAAAAAATTCAAATACATTCTTCATTACAACATTACTTAACAAATACTCAAAAATGTTTCTGTTCATTTGTATTTCTTCATCAAACATTAAAAAATAATCATTTTTTATGAATAAATTAATAGTTCTAAGACCAAGAATATTAAAAAAATGAGCATCCATTAAACTTTTTATATCCTCATGTCCCAAATAATGGAAGCCTGGTAAAGTTCGAATAATTTTTATCATCGATTCGGCATGGGATTTTACAAAAGCCAAGTCTTTTTCTTTAATAATATTGGTAAAATCATGAGTAAATTCATATTGTTTTGTTTGATAGCCTGATTTCAAAAGCCGTAAGGCTCTACGTTCATGTGGATCAAATTCGCGTGTGTGTTCTCTATAGATTTCATAAGACTTATTTTTTAAATAATTAAAAACAACAACTTGATTCTGATTTGACGATTGAATGTACTTTTGACAATAAAAATTTGAAGATAATTTTGATGTTTGACTTTCTAATGAAGATTGTGTAACTTCCGAACGACTGCTTTCTGATTCCTCTGATGAATCTTTTAGACTATTTTTAAATGATTGTATCGGCTTGATTTTTTTGCTTATACAACTTTTTAAAGAAAAGCTCTTTCCAATATTCAATGACATACCTGCATTTAAGCATTTATACCATCGACAATATTGACATTTCATACTTTGACGTTTGTCTAAAATGCAGTCTTTTTTTACACAACTAAATTTTTTGTGAATCGTAGTGGCCCGTTTAAAAAATGTCTAAAAATAATTGAAAAAATTAGAACTTTTTTTGTTACCCAGGACTTATTGTTAGGTTGAAAATTGACCTTTTTTATTATTTTTAGAGAGAGTTTTCATCTGTATGATTTCAAATAGAAAGAAAACTTACCCAGCGACTCAGGTTTTTATTTATATTACCGTACGATGCCAAATGGAAGAAAAGCAAATTTGATTTTGATAGAAATTTCAATTCTTGATTAAAATTTGCCAAAAACATTATTATATTTATTTTGCTAAATACAGAGGTTTTCACGAATCCCTTATAGAATAAAACTTGATGTGTTGCACTTAGCTGTATACGATGAACTCACGATATTTTACGTAAACTATGGTTAATTCACGATATTTTCCGTAAAAAAAGGTAATTTAAAAATCGGATTTTTTTGTAAAATATTGGTATTTATGGTAATTTACCATAAATTTGCGTAAAATTTGATAAAAAAATTTGGAAATTCTTTTTCATTTGGTTTAAATGATGAATTCATCATAGCAGCACTGCATTTTTCAGATAAGGATTATCAATTTTATATAAGAATTTTAACATTTCCTTTTAAAACTTTTCAATTCATTTTCTAATAATTAATTGAGTTTCTCGTAAAAAAATGTTAATAAAATCTATATAATGCTTAACATTCAAGCAGCTGACCTAGCGGTTATTTTTTGTAAATAAAAAAAAAAGCTATATAAGATATATTTCAAATGGAATCGAAGCAGAAGGGCTTAAGACTTTCCAAATCAAAAATAGAATACTATCCAAGTTTCACTTCATTTTGATTTTTAAAAATTTTTTTGCAATTGTTTGCTAATGAATTTGCAATTAAAATTAATTGCTTTTAAGATTAAAAAAATTTAAGTTTTAGTAAATTATTATAAATATTTTACTCGACAAGCTTCACAAGACATAACCCCATAGTGTACACCAGTTGCTTTATCGTTGCATATTTTGCATAGACCATAATATTTCATCTCAATTTTTTCAGTTTCCTTTGTTTTGTTTTTTAAGTAAAAACCATAAGCTATTTTATCCATTAATTCATTTTGGTTTGATTTTGGTTCCATTTTTATAGTCTATTCTAATACAATATAAAAAAAAAACTTTATTTTATTAAAATTATATCTCTTTAATAAGGAAGGATGCTGAAGATGGTATTTTTTTATTTCTAGAGTTAATAGAAAAAATAACAAACATATTATAGAAACAGTTACATCCGTTTACAAAAAGGAAAAAATAGGTACCCTTAAAATTGTTTTCTTGACCTTAACTTAACCAAAAAAAGACTTGAATTTTCGTTTTATTTAGCTTGATATTAATTTTTAGCTAAAATTTAGAAGCATCTTTATTAGCGCAGCTTATTTTTCAAATAATTATTCGATTGAGATTAATTTTAGCCATTTAGTAGCATATGTTGTGGGCTTCAAATCAAGTTCTTTTAGACAAATTTCTTAATTATTTACAGTGATAAAATTTGGAAAATACCTGGTACTTTTGGTGTTTATAATATGTAGCAATGAGATCATTAATTGAAAAAAAACTAAAGTAAATTAGAAACCACTTAAGGAATTTTTTTGTTTAAATAGGAGACCTAATTATTATTCAATTAGATAATTGGTTGTGAAATTCGAAATATTACCCTTTGAAGTCTATGGTTAAATTTTATTTTAGGGATTTCGGCAATCCTTTTAAAATATCTTGTTTAATTTTACGCTTGATTCAACTTAATTTAAGAAGCTTAATACTAATTGTAAAGGCTATTTTTAGTTTTCATGTCAGTTGATTACAAGAAAAATTTAGATTTTTAATATTGAAATATTCAAAAAGGAAGTTCGTTTTCTTCATGATAAGAATTTGGAAATTAGACTTTATGATTGTCTTAAAGCCTTGTCTTGTTTTAACATGATCAACGAATTCAATTTTTAGAATCTTGAAAAACTTGATATTTTTTTTTTGATTAGGTCTTTTATTTAAAAAAAAATTCTAATTTACTTTAGTTCTTTTTTCAATTAATAATCTCATTGCTACAGTAAAAATACTATAAACACCAAAGGAATCGGGTATTTTAAAAATTTCATCACTGTTTTATTTGAGCGCTCTTTTAGTATAAAAATATTGCTCTTTTTTAAAATTATATGCAATTTTTATAGAACTTTAAAAAATTTTAAATGCTTTACAGTCTCGGTATTGTCCTGTGTTTGTATTGATCAGATCTGATCAAAATTCCTGATTTTATTTTTGCTTTTTTGTTTCAATTAATCAAGGATGCTATAGGATCTTTATAAGATTTATAAGAAAATAAGATTCTTAAAATTTTCTTATTAAAAATTGTTATCAACTTATAGGATCTTAGAGATCATGAGCAAAATTTAAGTAAAATAAAAGCTAGGATTTGGACGATAATTTTGAAGATCAGGGTTTTAAACCATGGGTAAATAGTATTTTTGCATTATCACTTTGTCCTTTAAATAAATTATGAAGCGTATTGCTGCAATGTCGATTATTAATACAAAAAAAAAGAAAAAGTTTTAAGTGCTTAGCAAGACATTTTACCATATGATGAAGATGATAACTTAAAAGAAGAATCAAGTGATCAAGACACAGACAAAGAGCTCGATTCAGATAATGGAAATAAGGAAAATGTGGAAACGTCACTACAAGCCGTTCAGGCGAGCTTGTTCAATTGCAATTTGTAGTTTCAGAAGACCGCATTAGATGTGAATGTAATACGAAGTGTAAAACGAAGAGATGCTCATGTGTCAATAATAATGATTATTGAAAATTTATAATCGATTATTAACTTAATTTTGAAAACTTTATTCTTTTTAATTTTTGATTTCAAAACGATACTTTTTCTCCGAAAAAAAAAGAATTTCTTTGGCTACTTTTTCCCCGATTACAAAAGCGGGGAAAAAGTTCAGAGATCTGTAAACTCTTTGTAATTTAAAAAAAAACTTTTACATGACAAAAATTTTCCAACAATTTATGGACTGAAATCTCAACTATAGTTGAGCAAATCGCAAAATATATTTTAATATAAAGGTTAATATTTTAATTGTTAATTTTTTTTTGCAAATTCTTCAGAAAAAGTAGTTTTTTAATGTTTTTTCTGTGAAAATTCGGGGATATTAAGTGAATCTTTTAAATGAGTTCGCAAAGATTCAGCCAAGCAAATATTTTTGCCAAAATTTATAAGTGGCGATTATTGATATAAATATTATAGAATTACAAAAAATTGCGTCCTCTATAAGAACATATGTTCGTTTTTGATCTCAATTTTGTAATAAAGTCGCGCTTATAGTATTTTTTATACTTTTTTTAATTTTTTTAACTAATTTTTAAGGCAGCACCAAAACTCAAAAATAATAAAATATTTTTAAAAATAATTTTTTTATATTTTTTCTTTTTTGATTATAAGACCAAGCTAAAATAAGAAATTCTATTTATTAACTCGGCGTTAAAGATTAAATTTCATTTATTAGTGCGCTGTTAAAACCAAAAATTACACATGAAGTACGTCGAACTTGTAATGCTTTTTTTGTAAAATGGCAGAGGTCTAGTGCATGCGCTTCACATGTAAATTCGGTTTTTAATGCACGCATGGTTCAAAAAAAGAATACAGTAAATATTTACCCCTAAAGTTGATTAAAAAATAATATAAATTTTTTTGGTTTAATAAAATGGATACAGCGTTTCTACCGAATTAACAGCGTACCCGTATCGTCCCTCTACCGAACCGTACTAAAAAAATTTTTTTTTTTGTTAAGCCATTTCTGACCGTGAAAAATACCATGAAAAATCTCTGTCTTTTTACCGAAGTAACCTTAAAGATCACTGAGCTTTTTGTTTTTGTCTCACAAAATCGAATTGCTTTTGTAACATGACATCAGCTTTAACTTTAAAATTCACAAAATCAAAAATTTTTATTAAAACTAATAATTAACTCAAGTCATAATTAAAAAATTCAAATAAAATTTTCAAAATTGTTTCAGTAAGTTAGAAATTTGAAGTTAAAATATTTCGAATTTTTATTCAGTTAAAGAAATCACATTAAAAAAAATTTACATTAAACTAACATCCATTAGCGCATTATTGACTTTTGGTCCCATGCATGCAATCTTAGAATAAAAAAAAAAGTTAAAATTTTATAAAAAAATTTTTAATAAAAATTTTAATTTAATTTACATAAGTAAATTTTTTCATGAATTCAACACTTCTTTTATTCTTTTTGAATTCATCGAATAAAGCATTGCTATAATATCCATAAACCTCTTTCATCAATTCTTTATTTTCAAGATTTTTATCTTTAAATAAATAATTTGAAACTCTGGTAATTTTTGAAACAAAAACCTAAACTTACAAATAGAACTCAAAAAAAATGGAATCATTAATCCAATTTCTTTTTCAGTTAGATTTAATGATCTAATGCTTGAGAACATATGAAACGTGTAATTACGCGATTTTTTATCGTACAAAAATGCAAAAAGTTCTTTATTTATTTGAATTGTGTCATCAAGCATAAAATAAAACTCGTCATTTAAATAGAGCTTAAGTGTCCTAAGAGTCATTATTGAAAAAAAATGCTGATTCATTATAGTTTTCAAATCTTTATGACTAAAACTTAAAAATCCGGGTAGACTTTTAAGTAAATTTAGCAAAGCATTTGAGTTTCTTCTTAAGAAATAGACATTTTCTTCGCGTAAAAATTTCTTAAATTCATTGGTCAAATTAAAGCTTATTTTTTGACCAGAACAATGTAATCTATTTGCTTTTAATCTGTGTATATCATACTCTTTTATTGATTCTCTGTACAAGTATACGGTTTGTTCTTTTAATTGATTCAGCACTGCTATTCTATTTTGTTCGGTTTTTAAATAGTATTCATTTTGGAATGACTCGAAATCAGCTTGTTCCATATTATCTGTTTCCGAAAAACTCACTGAAAATTTTCGTTTCATTTTTATTATTAATTTAAAATTTTGTCCCTTAAATTTAGTCGTTAAGTGAAATTAAAATTAAAAAGTTTTAAGTAAATTAAGATATTTTATAAGTGCCTTAAAGGCTTTAAAGTGTAGATTTTGTACTTTGAGACAGTTCTTGCATTTTTCTCAAAGGTATTTCGAATTGTGTAATTACTTGTACAAGAAGGATTCAGATATAAAAAAAAGACTGAATAATTATGCTAAGCTTAATATACAATTATCTTTTGTCGAGAGAATCGCTTCATTAAACTTACTATTTTTAACTCACTAAATTATTTAACAATTTAAATACCTTTTTTAAAGAATTCTTTAAAATAAAGCCCAAAGTATACATCTATACTTAGATGACCACATTTTAATTGTGCTCTGATATATTTTTTTTCTAATTTTTATTCAAAAAGTGTTTAATGATCTGTTTGAAAGATTTAATTTTGTTTAATCTTTTTCTCATGTTTGGTCAAACATTTTAAAAAACAGGGTATTGCGAGTATTTCGGATTTTTTACGAAATTTTTTAAATTAAAAGTCTTTTTTACCTAGCCGTTTCTGTGATCTCATGGTACTGTAACCTATGGATTCAGTGATGTTAAGGTTTTGTAATTTTATTAGGAATTTAACATACCGTGGTGGAAATGCGTTTGTCCCATGACGTCAGCTGACGTCATCAATTTTCATTATTACTGACGCCACTTGATGTCATGTGACGTCAGCTGACGTCAGTGTTTATTTTACATCCAAATAATTTTTAAATTTTTCATGACGCTTTCTGACGTCAGCAAAATTTTAAACATGATAAAAAAACATGACGTCAGCAAGCGTCATGAAAAATTTAAAAATTATTTGGATGTAAAATAAACACTGACGTCACATGACATCAAGTGGCGTCATTAATAATGAAAATTGATGACGTCATGTGACAAACGCATTCCCACCACGGTAATTTATCAACCAACGGTCGCTGAACCAGGATTACTGAGTCATAAGATTCTAAAAGAAAAATACTTGAATAGCCTATTTTTGATTTGAATATTAAGAGAAATTTAGGATTCTCGGAATAACCGAAAAGCCTTTCGAGTCTGACCTGTTATGTGACTAGGTAGTTTATGTGAATTTGGTGACCAGGTATTTTTTTTACTGGTCACCCAATATGTGATTAGTAAAAAAATATTGATTCTTAAAAAAAGTCTTTTATTGAATTCAGCCTGGTCACGTAAATATACATTTGGCCATTAAAATTTGAAATCGGTCACATAATTTTCTAATAAATATTTTAAATTTTAATATACTAATAGAATTTTAAATTGTAACTTTACAAGAGAGATTTGTTATATATTCTTTAGAATCCTTTTTTTTTTGAATATTATTGATTAAAGTCCTACCCATACAATAAAATTATTTGCATTAGGCTTTGATTTTCAGAGAATTTTGTTGTGATTAATCAAAACTAAATAATAAACATGATCCATTTTAGTAAATTTTATGACCAGAAAAAAGCTTATTATTTAGAATAATTTTAAGAAAAAGTTAAAATAGTTTACACTAACCGATATCAATAAAAGATGAAATCAATTTAAAAACTTTTTAGACCAAGTTCAAGTTTGTGGAGCAAATCAATCATGGTTTATTAAAACTAGACTCGTTAATTGGTTAACGAGTCGAAATTTGGCTAAAATTGTGTTTTAAAAAAAATTTGAAAGCATGTCGAAGAAAAAAAAAAGTGCTAATATTTTCGGAAATCTTTTTAAAATTTATTTAAGACACTTTATTTGGTAACAAATTAAAAAAAAAATTGTAAAAAAACTCAAAAATGTTTAACTCAAAATATTTCTTCTCAAAATTAAAAAAAAAAAACAATCATAATGCTTGAAATCTTAAATGTCAAACCTGGTGATATTTTTTATAATTCAATAATTTTGATTTATGGTTTAAGTTTTGGAGAAGTCTCGAAAAATCTAGAATGCATTGATTCTCATGGCAAATCAAATACATGGTCTATTCTAAACAATCAATTTAAAGTAATTTTAAATGCCATAAATGTTTTTTTTAACTCCTTAAATAACCCATATCTTTAAGATTTTAATTAAACTTTATCCCGGTCGAAATGAAATAAAAATAAAAACTCTCCAAAGTGAAGTTAATTTAATCCTATTTAGGCATCTTAAACCTTTAAACTCCAAGCAAGTTCGAATTTATTATGTTGTTTGTGATGATGATCCTAATTGTGGTGAGTTTCAATCATTAGACTCAAGCAGAAATAAAATACAAAATGCATTGAAACGAATAGACTTAAATATAAGACTCTTACAGACTTTTATGAGCGAGGAAATTTTTAAAAAATATAAAATTAGAAAAACTTTCACATTAAAATGTGATTTAAATGAATGTGATGAAAATGTTGAGATATTTCGTAGTAATTTAAAGCTTATGAAAGCTTTGGAAATGAGTTCAGACGAAATTTTTATGTATCTTTTAGACGAAATCAAAAATAGAAATTCTAATCGAGAGTGTAAATATATTGCAATTTTATCATTCACTAGATATATACCGGGACAAAATGAAGATATTTTTAAAGATACTAAAGGATATTGTGCTTTAGCATCTGATTGCTTAGCTGTTTATGGAACTGCTTGTTTATTTACATGGCCTGAAGAACTAGATGAATTAGAGAGTTGTTGTAGTGACAAGAGAAAAGTCGATTCTAGTCAAATGAATGATTCGGCTTTTCGTAACACTTATTCAGATTGTTATTCGACAACTTTAGGAAGTTTATTCCATGAATTCTCTCATTTATTAGATTTAGGACATGACTCGGAAGGAATTATGCACCGGGGTTTCGATGATTTAAAGCTTTTTTTCAATATAGAAGCATTTTGTAATTGTTATGATGAATTCGAAAATGTCAAGTCAAATAATGAAGATATTCAAAAAATCTCAATTTTTAAAACTCAAAATGAGAACACCCATAAAAGTGAAATAGAATTTTTAGTACGGAAATTTTGTTTGTTTAAAACAACAGGTAACAATGAATTGATATACAGTCAAAAATCGAGTTGTTTTCAATCGATAAGAACAGATCATAAAAGCAAAGAATGCAATTGCATGAAAAATTGTTTTTACACAAAATCTAACCTCAATATTTTGTTTTATCACAAGTAAATTATTAATTTCATTAGGGAATTTCATTTTGTTTATTTTAGCTAAATTTTTAGATGGCTAAATGACTTTTGCTCAAAAGATGAAGGCAGTATCTCTTTTAACTGCATAAATGAATGGTATGTTTTTTATAATTTAAAAATTTTCTAGTCTCATTTTAGGAGAACATTCGATTATGGTATTCGCTTAAAATAGTAAATAAAGGTTTACAATTTTAATCATCTCTAAATTTTATGAAATATCAAGACATTAAGTCTCTGTATTTTTTAACTTAACTGTAACTTACCTAATGAGAAGTCTTGATACATTTAATTTCGAAATTTTAGATTCAGGGTAACTTGATGTACAGTTACGTAACGTTGCATCCAACATTATCATGATGAATCAAGATTTCAACGTCATATTACGTAATATTACGTGATAAGGCGTAAAATTAAGTAATCTTACGAGTTGCATGAAATTCTAAAATACAGTAACCTATAAATCAAAGATTAAAACAATTTGAGCAAAAATTTAAAAATCAAGGGAAACATGATTAATTTTTACCGGTGTGTAGATTCAAAACAATTTTTAAAAAATCAAAGTTTTTGTTTTCAAATTGCGTTTTATAAATTTTCAAGTATTTCAAAAAATTTGCATTTTAAAAATTAATTGATAATAAAATTTGCCAATTCAATCAAAGAACACGAAACAAAAATTGAACAATTTATAAAAATTTGAAAAAAAAAATATTAAAGCAGTTAAGATTTTCTTAGAGTTCAGCAAAATTTCAAAATTATTCGGTGCCAGAGTTAAAGTTGTTTTAAAGAAGGAAAAAGTATAGTTGTTACCCTAATAATCATAAAAAATTTATAAAGCTTTTTTGGTCAGCAAAATTTTTTTTTATCAAACTTTATAAAGGGTTTTTTGTTGGCACTAAAAAAATGTCTCAAAAATTACTTAGACCGTTGCGAAATTTTTCAAAATTTTTGTTTTTTAATTGCAGTGACCTTGTAGAATATAAAAATACGCAAAGAAATAGTTCAGCAATTTTGGAAATTATTTCTTTAAACTTTGAGGGTTGTCCAAAATTTACTATTTTTTACTTTGAAGACTCATTTTTTTTTGATTTTCTTGTCTTTCTTTTAACAAAAATTTTTTAAGATCAAAATGATTTTAATTTGAGAAAATTTTTGTTCATAACAGAGCACAGTTTTTGCGTAAAGATTATATTTTTTATAGCAATTGGTCTGTCACTAAAATGAGTCTAAGTATTTTTTTTAAATTTAAAATCAATGTTAAAATTTTTTTAAAAGTCAATATGAAATTAAATGCACGAATGATCTTGTTTTATATGAATTAAGAACAAATCAACGTAATTTGACATTTGATTCAGGTTATCCTGGAATTACATCATTAACGTCTAGTTTTATCTCAATAAAGCAAATCGATTCAAATGAAAAACAATACATTTTTGAAATAAATTTAAATAATTTAAAACAAAAGCTATTTTTATTATTTGGTAACGAAACGCGAAATGGTTGTAATAATTTAAGCAAATATAAATTAAATAAGCTAAACAACGACTGCAAAACATCTCAAAATTTTAACATTTATTTATTTTTACTTGATTCTAAAGGCTGTTGTTTAAGCAAAAAAATTCTTATTATGTAGCTTTCTCTTCTATTTTTTGATTTTTCAGAAATAATATTTCTCTAAATTATTTTTTAAAAATAAATTATTTAAATTTTTTTCTTTCTTATCATAGACATGGACGAATTATTTGAATTGATCAATCCATATGGTCGATTTCAAAAATTAATTATGTCCTTAATAGGTTTTAGCTCAATACTAGCTGCCATGACGATCTACTCGACCATTTTTATAACAGCTACACCAAAAATGTCGTGTATTAGTCGAGCTAACTTAACCTATTTGGATCCTTGTGTATTAATCGATCCAAATTTAAATGAATTTCAATTAAACACCACAATTTATGAATGTTCATTAGACACAATTCATTATGGTTCTACCATAATAAGCGAATATAGTTTATGGTGTGAAAAAAAACTATACGCAAGTCTAACTCAAACTTTTTACATGATCGGAACATTCGCCTCTATTTTAATCGGCTATTTTTCCGATCGTTTCGGACGAAAAAAAACAATAATAGTTATTAATTTTTTACTAACATTTTTTCTAACTCTTAATCAAATCATGCATCTAAATCAATTTGATTTGAATGTTAAATTAAGATATATAATCTATTCTTTAACTCAATTTTTGAGTGGTTTCTTAAGTAATGGTCTCTATGTAGTCACCTATGTTCTTTTAATGGAAATAACAATCCCTAAATTTAAGACTAAAATGACAAATATTAATTCATATTGGTACATTTCAGGCGAATTAATTGTACTCATAATAGCTTACGTGACTAGAGATTGGCGCTTAATTAATTGGTTCATTTGTGTTTACTCTTTCATAGTTCTAATTTTATTAATTATTTTTTTACCAGAATCTCCAAGATATTTAATACAATCAAAACAAATTGATAAGGCCAATGATCTAATAGATCAAATGGCTCGAATAAACCAAGTCAAAAATTTCAATGTTTATACACAAGCCGATTTTTTAGTTAAATTTATAGATAAGACAAAAGTTAAAAAAGAAAATATTTTCAAGATTATTTCAAATGATAAAAAAATTTTATTAAATAGTTTTCTATTAGGATTTGTATGGCTTAGTTTGGCATTAGTTTATTATGGTATAGGCCTAGGAATAACTAATTTTAATTTTATCAATCCTTATCTAATGTATTTTTTCTCATCATTATCGGAATTATTGGGATGTTTACTTGCTTATTTAAGCGATTATTTCAAAAGAAAAAGAACTTTTTGTGCTCTAACGTTAATTGCTAGTGTTAATTGTTTTCTTGTGGCATTTATTCCGAATGATGAATCTAGTCACTTGACTTTAATGCATTCATTTAAAATATTTTTTACAATTGTTGGTAAAGCATTTGTAACCGCATCGTCCATTTGTGCATATGTTTATACAACAGCTATGTTTCCGACTGAAATACGCGGTACATTGTTTTTGTTTGTGTCAAGTTTAGGTAAAATTGGATCAGTGGTATCTCCATTAATTAATTATGCCGGTGAATTAATATGGAAACCATTGGCTTATATTCTATTTGCTTGTTGCTCATTTCTTGGATGTCTTATAATTGGACTTTTACAAGATCCAGAAAAACTTAATTTAAATTAAAAAAATTTTTTTTAATAAAAAAAAATTAAAATTATATTCTTGAGTCATAAGTTCTAGAGCTTGATGGCTTTTATTAGGACCTCGGCGCTAAATGTTTGTAATTATTGAATATTTTTCTTGGTATTCAGATCTATACGAAAAATCAAACACCACGGTTTGAAAAAGGTTACAGGTCAGCCTTCCTTGGATCACAATACTGCAATTATTTTAATGTTTTTCTTTTGAAATTTTATCAAATATAGAGGAGGCGAATTGTGTGTGACAAAGAGAATGATTTTAAACTAAAAAATTTTTATTAAACTCAAATTCTCTTAATTCCATGCAGATTTGCAAAAAAAACATTCTTTTGAGTACTTTGCAAAGCGATTTTTGTTGGTCAAAAAAAAATGGAAATATTGTCTAAACACTCAAGTGTGTTTGACCAACAACCAAAAAAATCTGACAGAAACACTATCTCGTAACACAAAATTTGCGTGATTACGAGATGAATTTTTAATTTTTTTGATTTGATTTTTTTGTGATTTTTTGCCAAGATTGATCTTTTCCCAGAAAATATTATTTAAAATAGAATATCTGTGATCATAATTTTGCTTTAAATTTAAAAATAAAGGACATATTGGCAAATTGACCACAAATGTTTTACAGTTGGTTGTTTCTTATTTAAAAATCAGACAAACTGTCTGTTGTGTATTTGTACAGTACAAATTAAAACTAACTTGTACACTCTTCCTTTTCTCTTTTTTTTCTCTTCCTTTGAAGAAAACAATCAATAAAAAAAAATATTTTATAACGTATTTTTTTGAAACCTTTCCTTTCCTGAGAAAAGAAGAGGAAGAGTCAAGGAAGAGTTTAGGAAGAGTCGAAGAAGAGGAAAGGAAAAGAAACACAAGTTAATTTTAATTTGTACTGTAAGATAGACCTATTTGTACTGATAGATAAAAAAACTGGAAAAGATTCGCCATATTTTTGGAATCGAATTATTTCTGTTATTTTCGAACTTGATGTGCTGAATCGATTGATATATGGTAAAAGGGTCTTTGGTGGGTTAGAAATCAGTTAAATGACGGAAACAACTGATTTTCAAATTAATTTCAAAATATTTGGAATATTTTACTATTGACCTGTCTGAAACACCTTTTACCATATACCAATCGATTCAGCTCATCGTGCTCTACAAAAATCATATTTGATCTCAATGATAACTTTTTTTAAAAATTTTTCATATTTTTGATCGAAATTGTGAAACATCGTTTTTAACTTTCAATTTTCATCTCTGAAAGACAATCGCCATAATCTTTTTCATACCAAACTGCCCAGCTCACTGAGCTTGACAAAAACAAAGGTCATTAAGACTAATAAAGACGGTAAAATCCCAAAATTTCAGCCTAAAATCAAGTTTATCCACAAAAGTTCATTTATTACGAATTTACGACACTAGTTTTTACGTTTAAATTTATTAAGTATAATCAAATTCGAAATTTTGAGTTAAATTGTCGCATGAAATAGAAAGACCTTATAGTAATTTGAAAGAATCTTTTAAATCTCGATTTCTTAATATTTTGTCAAATTATATTATTCCATTTTAACTCCTTTATCGCATTTTCAAACATAAGTAAAAAAAATTCCCTTCTAAAGTATGCTTTTTAGGCTCAAAGGTTGAATTTTTTTAAAGCTTTGTAAAATAAAATTAAGAATTCAGAAAAAATTATGAAATTTGCTAAGAAAATTTAGCGAGCGTAGACATCTCTATTAAGGTATTAAAACCAAAATACCATTTTTTTAGGGGATTGGTTACATCTAAATTGCTTGATTATCCTTTTCTCTTTGAAATTTTCTAAATTTCAATTTAATTAAGCAAACATATGAAGAAATTCTTTCCTACTTAAATACAATTTAAAGTATTTCATACTTTTTATATCTTAAATCACCTTTCTAAGGGATAAAAATAAAATTATTTAAAAACAATTTTTCTTCTTTTAAAATTTCAAAATTATTTAAAAATGGAACAAAAAAAGTTAAAAACCGACTCAAATAATGAAGAGACTGAATTTTGTGATAATCATTTACATTCCGATCGAAATAAACAAGTAATCCTATCTCAATTAAAGGAAGATAGTTTTTATTTATTCAAAGAATCCTCTAGAGAATTCGATTTGCTTGAAAACGAAGCAAAAATGATGTATTCTTCAGGAAGAAAAATAACTTATGATATGACGAATGATTTTGTTCAATATGCACGTGAAGAAAATTTAAGACTCTTTAAAAACCATTCAGGAGTATTATTAAAAATTATTAAACAGCTACCAGGCTTTTCACATTTTAAAACGAACGATTTAAAAACAATTATGAATACACATTTTTTTACCATATTGACTCTCAGACAACACAAATTATTTATAAATGGCGATTTTTATTTTATGCTTGATGGGAATATTCAATTGAATAGAGATGTCGTAGCAGCTTTGTTTAATAAAAAAGCTCGAGATTATGTGTTTCATTTTTGGTCTTGCCTAAAATCTTTGAATCTAACTGAAAAAGAAATGGGTTTAATTATACCATTTCTTTTGAGTTCAATTTGTAAGTTTTCTAAAAAGAAAATGTTTAAAATTTCTTTTAAGATTTTCTTTTCTTTTTGTAGATTATAATCTTGAGAATCAGAGTTTGATGAAGCAAATTTATGAATATTATTGTATGGCGTTGTTCAACGAGTTTAAAATTAATAAACGAAATTTTGACTTCATGTCTAAATTTTCCCAAGTATTTTTGCTTTGAATTTCGACTAAGAATTTAGACATATTTATATTTTGTTTTTTAAAAGGTTGTATGCTTGGGTCCAAAAATGAATAGAATGCTTATGGAAGCGTAACTTTTGATTTTTGATTTAATTAAAGATTTCATCTTATTTTTGATTTTTTTTTAATTCTTATAAACGCATTAAATTTTTGTCAAATAATAAAAGCTCAAAAAAAATTACGGAAAAAATCTTTATGTAAATCTTAGGTAAAAAAACTAAATAGTCACTTTGAATGGTTTAAGTATTACTAAGCCTATCGTAATAATATTATTTTAATTGATCCTTCATTTATTCATCAACAAACGCTCATATCTGAATGTGCTAAATTTGCAAATGATTTAAAACTAAAATTTAATGCTTCCAAATCTTTCGTAGTCACATTCTTTTTTAATCAAAAGTAACTTTCGACTCCAAATTTATTTTAAAAAAAGAATATTATTCATAATGTTTCTGGTTTTATTAAACTTGGATTATCAGTTGAAAACTAAGCTTTACAAGACATTACAAGTTTTAAACTTATAAAAGAAATACTCCTGATGAAGATTTTATAAAATAAAATCGAAACGATTTATCGTCGCGTTAATTTAAAATTTTTGTATAATTTTTATTCGATTTTATTTATTATTTAATAAATCTTTTATTTTACAAATTCAAAATAGTTTTTTACTTTCTTAATTACTATATATTCCTAATAGAAAATCAGATGGATAATACAACTTCAAAGGACGAAATATGCACGTTGTATGCCACATATGCAAATAAAGTACTGATTTGCTACTTTTTTTCAACAGATTTCTAATGATTTCACAAGAAATTTTAGAAATTCACGGGAATTCTTCTAGAGCAAAATCGCTAAATTACTAGATTTTTAATAAATTCAGCAGAAATTCGCAAAAGCCAAAAAAATATAATTTTTTACGGTTTTTCAACATTTCAAAAAATTTTATTTGTAAGAAAATTAGGGAAAAAATCGCTATATTTTCGGAGAATTTCGGAGAAAAAATGAAGAGTCTATTTAAAATCTTCATTCTAAATTAATATTAAACTCAGATTTTGATTTTTAGTGCCGCGCTTAAAATTAGAATTTTTGTTTTTTAATTAAAAAAAATTAATTTTTTAAATAATTTTTTAAACTTAATTTTTACCCCCGCCCTTAAATCCAATTCTGAATTTTTAGTTTTTTTTCATTTTAATTTTTAATGCTGGGTTTAATTCTAAAATTCGGGTTTTAGCCCAGCATCTATTTCCAGTTTTCGGTAGTTAAAAGCGCATTAAAACCCGAATTTCGGGTTTATGTGCATGGTAAAAAAATTAGGGCCATTATAACATGGGATTGATGGTACGTAGCCCGTGGGGCTAAACCCGTATTTCGGGTTTAAGGGCAAGGGTTTATTTGCAAGGGTATACGGTAAAACAACAACGAACGAAATATTTGAGATGAATCTAGCCTTATAATTAAAAATAATATATAAATTTTTAATTAAATAACAAAGTAACTCAAATAATAAAAATCATTTTCTTTTAAGATAAAAACCTGGAAAAAAAGGAATTGATGAAGAAAGTTTTTCAATATTATAGTGATGTTTTATTTGGTGAATTTCATTTGAATAAACGTGGTGTTGATTTTATGGAAAAATTTACTCATGTAAGCTATTTTTACTCTCGCATACCCTTTCAAATAAACCACGAATCGCCCCAATCTAATTTTTATTCAAAATATTAGATTGTTTGCCTGGGCCCTAAAGTCAATCAAGCGTTGATGGATGTTGATCTAACATGATTTTTTTAATGGTTTTCTTTATTTTTTTAACTTTTAGAAAAGTTTAAAAAAATCATTTTAAATTTTGAGATTTAACTCAAATATTTACCAAGAAGATTTTATTGAAATAAATTATTTAATTTTTGGTTTTTATTTCTTGTATTAAAAAAAAAGAATAAATTAAACAGTAAATAAAAATTTAAAGAATTTCTATTCGACGGATCATTATAACTATTCGACGGATTTTAGCTACGAAACTACAATGGAGATTTTATTTTATAATCTCGTTTTTAGTGGACTTTTAGTGGAATTTATGAAAAATGGAGCGAGTCAAACATAATTTATTAAAAACATTCGTAATCAAAGACTTTTCTACCAATTTTCGGCATGAATGAATAATAACGCGGAAACGGTCTTTTTTTAAGATATATCATATATATTCTGAATCCTCTCGACGAGCTGAGCACGAATCTCATGTCGGTTAAAACATGACTCCGCCCACTTTCGATTTTGGGAAAAAATGTCTGTTTTTGACCATGAAGATGAAATCCAATTAAAAAAATAATTTTAAAATCGAATTCCTAGGCCTAAATTACATTAAATTATTTAATTAGTATACAAAATATGCAATTTTTTGATACATACCTGGTAAATTTTTTAATTTAACATATACAAATTTATATAGAAAATCTATTAAAGAAATCTAACCATAAAAGTAGCCATACTTCATGATGCGACGAGGGCTTGCGATAGCAAGCTTAGGGTTAGGGTAAGTATTGAATATCATGTCATGTATAAAAGCTTTGAATAAAAAACCTAATCTTTTATTTTTATTAATATTATTAACAAAAAATGCAATATTTTGTATAATAATTAATTAATTTAATTATTTAGATAAATACATGCATATGCTTTTAATTTTAAATTCTATAACTAAAAAAATGAATTTTCAAAGGCAATTTAGGCCAAGGAATTTGATTTTAAAATTATTTTTTTAATTGGATTTCATCTTCAAGGTCAAAAACAGGCATTTTTACCAAAGTCGAAAGTGGGAATGTTTTAACAGACATGAGATTCTTCACTTATGCCCAATTTTCAACTAATTTTCAAAAAATTAATTCAAAAAAAGAAATGTTTGAATATAGAGTCCTAAAACTATTTAATTCGTCAATATATAATTTTTGCTTAGTGATATATTTCCAATGGTTCGATTCGTAGGATGGTGCAAATAGAAATTAAAATTAGCGAACCATTTTCACCCAAATAAAAAAAAGTGATTTTATAATTTCACAATAAAATCTTTTAACAAAATATTTAAAAGAAAATTATTTTTTATTTCAGAATAACTAATTTAATGAAAAAAAAAAGGCGATCTCTTTTTTTTACTGCATTTCGCGTGAATACTAACGGGGTACTCGTACTAAAAAAAATTTAAAAAATACGGGTACGACATTAATTAATCGTGATAGATTCTGTATGAATTTTTCCCCTTTATATTTTCCCCCGTAAATATTTCCCCTTTTATAATTTCCCCTTTAAGAAAAATCCCCTTTAAAAAAATTCCCCCTTTTATTTTTAATCGATTATTATTCAATCAAAAATTTTACATTTTCCATAACCAGGTATATAAAGTATAAAAGAGGGAAACTACGAAGTTTTAATTTAGGATAATTTTTTGTATTAGGAAATACTTTGTCTTAATTGAGTCTATTTTATGGTCGAAAAATTTTTCGAATAGAAAATCGTTTTTAGACTGAATTTATTTAAGGAATTACGTTTAATATAATTAAAAAATGTCGAATACCCATAGAACCGGAAGTTTATTTAAAAAAAATTAGCATGGTTCTTTTTCAATGGCAAAATGAGTAACTAAGACTGTATATTTTCTTCTATATTTTATACCTAAAACTAAAATAATTTTTTGCTACACTTTAGTTTTTTTAGGCGGAAATCCGCCTATTTGTAAGATGCTTTTATGAAAAAGTGGAAAAAAAAATTCACATTTAGGATCATTTACTCTTTGATGACACTCTTTTATCTTATAAGAGACTTTTTTCCCATAATAGGGTCTTACAAACTTTTACGCCTTTTCCTTATTACGCCCTAAAATATTTACAGTGTAGTAAAAAGATAAAATCCAATCTTAAAAAAAGTGTACCTTTATTAAATAATCCAATTATTAGTAAACTTCTTTAATCAAATAATTTCTTTTTTTTAATTGGTTAATCTTATTTTGGTCTAGAAAGGGGAATATCATTAAGTGGGAAAATAAACAAGATGGAAAAAATAAGAGGGGAAAATAAAAAAGGTGGAAAAAATAAAGGGAGAAAATTTTACGGGAAATTTTTACGGGGGGAATATATAGAGGGGGAAAATTCATAAAATACCAATGTGATAATGTTCCCTGCCATGCAAAAATTGTAACAATCTAAAATTACAAAATTGGTTGATGTTTGCTTGATATATTTATTTATTGCCTATTTTATTTAGAATATTTGTAACAAGCCAATTTTTGTTAAGATTTGCCTAAATTTATCATTTTTTAGTATAAGAATTATTTTTTGTTTTACGGTTCTAAAGACTGTAGCCGAATGAATTTATCTGACTTTTTTGCATTCCTCTTGAAACTAAAATCTACTGAACAAAAATTGTCAAATACCAAATAGTTTATCTCTAATTTAAAAAAAAAATAAACAAAAAATAAATATAACTTTACTCAAATCTTAAAATGAAATTATTTAAAAATGATCTAAGATTTAAAATTTGGATTGTTTTTCTGATTTTTTTTTTATGTTTTAGCGCTAAATGAATGATCGAAAATATAAGATCGTTGGGTCAAATTTTTAACCAGTCCCCAAAAAATAACAAAATTTAGGAGATAAATTAACAATAATTTTTTGGTAAATTATATATGACAAAAATTAACAAAATTAGACAATTTTTAACAAATTTTGCATGCGGTGAGTAACTAAGATCCGACTTATTAATTCGCGAGAAATGCAGTATCTAGAAATTGTCCATTTAGAATGTTGTTTCACATTGGTTAATACAACAACAACAAAAACAAATACAACGAAAAATTTTTTGGTGTAAGACATAAAATGAATCGTTGTCTATAATCGATCAAACAAAATCGATAAATATAAGTTCAAGGTAAAAAATTCAAAAATAGAAGAAAAAAAAATCTGAATAAATATAAATAAATGGTTGATTTCATACTTATATAAAAAAAATTTAAAAGAAATAAAAATAGGTCGCGCCAACGATCATAGCGAACACGGTCAAAGCGAATAAAATAACTATAAATCATAAATTACATAAATGTTATTATTTTAAAACAACAAAAAGAAATTAAGACTTAAAAATGGAAAATTTGAGTAAATCCAATAAAAGCTCATCACAATCAGACTTATTAAAACCATTAAACATGAACTCAACATCATCCAATACAATACTCAATTCGAATAAAACAAATTTAAAATCAAGAACCCCGAGTAAAACTCCATTAAAATTAATATCCTCATGTAAAAAGAATCCAACCACATCCAAAACAAATGATCGCTACATACCCAATCGCACTGACAATGGCATAGAACTAAGCTATCATTTATTAAGTAAGGAAAACGTCGAGAATGAACACGAACAAATAAACAAACAAAAAATAGACAATATTAAGAGAAAACTACTTTGTGAACTTAGTCAAACTAATGAAAAAGAATCGAAAATATTAAATTTTAATTCTCGATTAAACGACTCTGAACAATCATTCTCGGAAAATTTAAAATTATTATACAATTCAGGTTCTAGTTCAATGCTAAAAGCTCAAACATATCGTCATGTCATAAATGCACCTGAAAAAGTTCTAGATGCACCAGATTTTAAGGATGATTTTTATTTAAATTTAATAGACTGGTCCTCAACCAATAACTTAGCTGTCGGTCTAAATAAAGATTTGTATGTATGGAATGCGACTAGCAAAGAAATATATCAGCTATTTTCAATGGACGAAAATAGTTCTGAGTATATAACATCAGTGGGATGGATACAAAAAGGAAATGTTTTAGCTGTTGGTAATTCAAAACATATGATTCAATTGTGGGATGTAAATAAAAAATGTGTATTAAGAACTTTAAAATCTCATGTTAGTCGAGTAGGCAGTTTGGCTTGGAATTCTCATATTTTATCATCTGGCTCAAGATTAGGAGATATTCATCATCATGATGTTAGAGTTGCTAAGCATCATATTGGAATTTCTAAAAGTCATACTCAAGAAGTGTGTGGATTGAAATGGAGTTTGGATGGACGGTATTTAGCGAGTGGTGCCAATGATAATTTAGCTCTAGTTTGGGATGGTAATTATAGTCTAGAGTCACATAATCCTTTACATGTTCTACGAGATCATACAGCGGCAGTGAAAGCCGTTTCATGGTGTCCATGGCAAGGTAATATTTTATCTACTGGTGGTGGCACTGCTGATGGTAAAATAAACATGTGGAATGTTTATAATGGTAATATTATTCAATCGGTTGATACTAAATCTCAAGTAAGTTGTATTTTATGGTCGAAGTATCATAAAGAATTTATATCAAGTCATGGCTATGAGAATAATCAATTGAGCATTTGGAAATATTCGGATATGAGTAAAGTATGTGATTTGACGGGGCATAGTAATCGTGTTCTTAAGATGGCTTTGTCACCTGATGAAGAAACAGTCGCGAGTATTGGAGCTGATGAGACCTTAAGATTATGGAAGTGTTTTGCACACGAGAAAAAGCGATCTAAAGATTCAAGTTTAGTAGAGAGTAAATCTCAATCGAGTTTTTCAAGATGCATAAGATAAAGATATTATTCAAAAAAAACTTTTGCTTAGGATTCAGGTGATTTTATGTTCAATGTATTTAATAAAATTAATTTTTTGTTTGTTTTATATTTCAAGAAATTTGGTAAAATTTAAATCTTTTTTTTTTATTAATATTTTAATTTTGTATTTCTATTTTTTAAACTAATTTGTTTCTTTTAATAAAAAAAAATGTTTATAAACTTTGTATTATCTATTTAATCGACAGTAACTAACTCAATTTTGCTCCAATTTTGACGTAGAGAATTATATAAAAGAGAATGATGCAAAATATATGTATCAGAGATTATGTAAATTACCGTATTTTTAATACCAGGTAAAAATCGTTCATTTCAGTACTGATTGGTACAAAAAAATTCTTATAATTACAATTACATATAACTGCAAAAATACCCCACTTATAATCATACGTTTCAAATTTGTAATATTTTTATTTTTAAATTTTCTTGTTTTTTCCTATTAATTCCTTTTAGATAAATTAACAGCTTGATAATGGTAACTTCGTTTTACCGAAACGTCGCGAATTGTCAATAAAGTTTTTCCAAATAATAAATTTTTCATTTTTTATTTTTATGATTAAAAACTTTTTTACTAGTCACTTAATAGATGAACAGTCTTGATTACATAACTAAGTCAAATTTGATCGTCACGTTTTGCAATTGACCAAAAAATGATTTAGGAGTTTTAATTTGAATTTTCAAACTTTGAATTAGAATGTTATTAACTTTTTTGCTCGCCTACTTACATACAGTGAGCTTAAAGTTTAAATCGGTTTAAAGTATTATAAATAAAAAAAATTAAGGCCCGGTAATTGGTGCTTAAGATAGAAATATGATTCAGAAATCTATGATTTCTTTTTGTATATTTTACACGCTTTGATATTATTTACTTTATTCAACATTAAATCTTTTCTTTTTTATTATTATAGGTGAAGTATCTCGAAGGGACCTACCGTATTTCCTTTAAGATCGAGTCGCTATCTTTTGAAGACCTTCTATTTGATTTTTTTTGGTAATAAAAAATGACTCAAATAAAAAAACAAAGAGCTTTTTTTTTTTAGATCATGCAGAGTATGAAAAAAAGAAGATAGACTTAAAACCACTAAAAATTTTAGATAAATTAAAAAATGAGAAATTGATCGAAAGAAATCTGTAACAATTTGATTTCTGCTTTGAAAAAATGAAACACAGGAATATATTTAAAAATTAGACAATTAAAATAAAAAAAAATGCTTTAAAATATTTTTTTTTATTTTTTTTCAGAACAAAGTTTGTAAAATTCAATAATGAATTTTATTTAAATAAAATTTAAATAATAATCCTATTTATTCGTTTGTACAATAATTACCGTAAACTCTTGCCTATAAATCTTATGAAAAGTGACTGGGAAATCCAATATGTTTCCATTAGGCAACAGCTTTACAGATACTCGGACTTTGAGCCTGAATCCTAATATCTTTTTTAGAAACGTAAAAATGGATTTAGAAAAATATAAGAATTTTATAAAAAAATTTTTTTAAAGAATTTAAAAGAATTTTATAAAAAAATTTTTTTAAAGAATTTAAAAGAATTTTATAAAAAAATTTTTTTAAAGAATTTAAAAGAATTTTATTTTTAAAATATAAATATTTTTATCTAAGCTTAAGACTTAGGTGAAGTTAAGTTAATTCGAATAAGATCAACATTAAATTTTTAGTGTGTTGATTTGGAATATTTTTAAAATAACAAAATATTTAAAAGGAATTATTTTTATTAAGTTTAAACTTAAATTTCTGATTTCTTGATAGCCTTCTAGTTATCTGAGTATCGAGTCTAATACTGAAGTATAACAAACGGATGAATGGAGTGCTTAAGTAACTAGTTTGAGACTGGAAGAGAAAAAAAACTACCATTTTAAAGTCAATAAATACATCAGCTAAAAATAAAAGAAAAATACTAAAGAATCAAAAATTTTATTTTAAAAAACTAACATAAAAAAATTTTAATTGATTTTTGCTAATTATTATTTATCATCTAAATCAGATGTATTATTCAGAGTATCATCATTATCTTCATCTTCCATTTTAGTCGTATTAAAATCCGTCGAAATAAAAACACTATCTCTCATATTAATGCGTCCAATTTTATAATTACTACTTAATTGCATATCATAACTATCCATTAAAATTTGCGAACCTAAAAATTTATCATTTCTATTATTATTATTTGAAATTAATAAAGATGTATCGGGTGTAGATGAAAATATTTTTCTTTCAAAATCATTCGAATCTTTAACTTCATGTTCATTTGCTAAAGGTTTAATTTGTATTTTATTCTTATTACCTTTTTCTGGACTGACACTCAAACTAACTATTTTTTTACTCTTTGACTTTACCTTCAGACTTTCATTTATTTTATTGATATTAGCCTTTTCTTCCACTTCTCCATCACTCGTCTCCCCTAATTCTCTTTCTTTTTGTATTAAATTAACACCTGGTCTTGCTCTTTGTCCCGAATAGGCCTTTAATTGATCACTATTTAATTTATCTAATTTTATTTCGCCTTCACTTTGTGTTATATCCGAATTTTTTCTTGGATTCATAATCATTCCTTTAGTGGCTAATTGTAAATCTAAATTAACATAATCATTATGATTGTGTCGTATTATTTCACCTTCGCTCTTACTCATTAACCAAGCTCCATCTGAAAAATAGCTTTCACTAGTTTCACTATCGATTTTTTCTGTTTCCAAAGTCGTACTTGATTCGGAGAAATCACTACTTGAATCAGTCAATTCCGATTCTGATTTTGATTCAATTAAAGGTTGATTATGAATTTTTTGAATTGGAACTGGCTCAGGATCGCATTGAACACTTGAACTTATTAGGGTTTTTTGAGGTGGAGGTGAAGGTTGTCTCGGTTGTTGTGGTGAAATTGGTCGAGGTTGTGGTGGTGGTGGAGTGACTTCAGATAGAGATGGTGTCTCTGGTGGTTCTGGTGTAGGATTAGGAGTCTCTTTTGGAGTTGGTGGTATCAAAATGGATTTACTATTAGTGACATTGTCTTCAAATTGAATTTCAGTATCGTCCAAACTAACATCTAAAATTGACTCAGTCTCATCTTGTATTAATTCATAGAAATTAAATTCGTTTTTTTCTTCTTCGTCTTTTGTTTGGTTTTGTATTTGAGGAGGAGGTTTAGGCGATTGAGGAGGTGTACATTGTGGTGTTGTTATTTCAATATCGAATTTTTTCTCTGTAAATTCCATACTTTTTCTAGGCGTTAATTTTGGTTTATTTTTTTCTAAATCGTCGTCTAAATATTCATTCATCATTTTCATTATTTTTTCATGTAGAACCTCATTGGTTAAACATTCAATTAAATTGCGGTCTATTTCTTCACTTAAATCATCTTAAAAGGAAAAAACAAAAATTAAAGTAAAAACTTTTTCGGAGGGAAATAAAACACGGAAAAAACACTGCTTTAAAGTCGTTTAAACGTGAGTGTTTTATCACTAAAAAAACGCAATTTTACATTATGTTTTTTTTTCAAAAAAAAATTTCTAAAGTTCTAGAACTTTTACCTTAATAATGCCGTTTTTTTATCTTTATTTGGGATAAAACGTTCACGTTTAACATTCTAAAAACGGTACAAAAACACCAAAGAAACAGATAAAAAACAGCGTTTAAACGGCGTTTTAACAGTGTTTTTTTTCCTGTTTTATTTTTGTTTTTATACGAATCAATTATTCTAAAACGAATATGGTTTAATTTTTGTGTTTTAATCAAAATTTACATAACGGGTGTTCAATAAAGGTTGTCGCTTTTATGTTTTCTTTGATAAAATATTTTCTGTAAATTGGAATCTTTTGAAATTTTATACGTTTGTTCAAAGGACCTTTATGTTCAAAAAATGTAAAGTGTGACTATATAATTAATACAGTACAAATTAAAACTTGTACGTTTCTTTTCCTTTCCTCTTTCTCGACTCTTCTTCAACTCTTCCTTTCCTCTTCCTCGACTCTTCTTCAACTCTTCCTTTTCTTTTCCTTTCCTTTCCTGAGAAAGGAAGTTAGTTTTAATTTGTACTGTATTAATTATAGTCACACTTTACGTTTTTTTGAACATAAAGGTCCTTTGAACAAACGTATAAAATTTCAAAAGATTCCAATTTACAGAAAATATTTTATCAAAGAAAACATAAAAGCGACAACCTTTATTGAACACCCGTTACAATTTTGAAATCTTGCAATTGAAAATTATAGATAACGATATCTTGGCACCCTGGAAAAGTTTATATATTAAGAGAGAATAAAATGGTTCAGTGAAGTGTTTTAAGTGTGATTCACAGAAATAGCAACTTTGAAGACTGACAATCCTAAAACGATTTTCACAGATCTTATTTCTTTACAATCAAAGATGTAGTCAGGTTCAAGCATAATTGAGCCTATAACGCAATATAAAGAAATTTAAAAAATATATACTTTGTTCATTATATTCTTCATTGTCTTCTTGTTCTTGTTCTTCAATTCTAATTCTATTTAAAAAGCTCTTTAAAATTTCTTGTTCCAACCAATCCAACACTCTATTTTCTCGTAATGCTCTGTCAATAAAAAAATTCTGATTAACTGGTTCCGTAATTGTTGGTAAAATATCATTTTGTTTTGTTTCTTCTTTTCCATGGCCTGTTAATTCAATACCACTACCTTGTTCTTCTTTTTCACTCTCGTCAAAATTCTCTTTTATTTCAATTGTTTTAACATTTATTTTTTTATTGTTATTAGTGTTTAATTTAGCTGGATTTATACTCATTGATGGTAGAACTTGTCGTGTCATATTCGATACTTTTTCTTGTGATTGTTCTCTTGGGATTATAGTTACCATTGAAATAGTATCCGTACTTTTATAATTGAATTTTTTAATCGTATTCTCTGGATAGGTTTGAAATTGTACTGTTGAAAATGCCGGTCTATTCAAGATCATTTGTTGTTGTTGTTTTTGTTTAATAGGTTCTTTTTTTTGTTGTTGTTGTTGATTGTCTTGTTTTAACCGTTGTTTTTTTTCTTCAATTTCTTCTTGTTTGATTTGATCGAGGAGACTCTTGTCATAAATTTTACCCAAAAATTTATGAACATCTGAAATTTGTTTTGGCTTTTTTACATTAGTTAAATTAGTAGTTGATACAGAGCGTTGTGATATACGAGAATTGCGATTTTTACTCTTTGAATTTATGTCTTTTTCGGCTTCGAGTTTTATGTGACGACTTTCATCAATCATTTTTTGTGTCACTACTTTCTTTTAAAAAATTATAAAATAGTAAATTTTTTTACGAGCCTAATTTTCTTTATCTTTTAATAAAAGAAAACGATTTATTTCCTAATTTATGTCCTTAGAAACAGGAATTTACATTTTATTTTTTTTTAGTCATAATTTGCATAAATTAAAATTATAAAAATTATTATGTAAATAGAAAACTTATTAGTATGAAAATTTGTTGTTGTTGTTTTTTCTTACCTGTACATCATTTGAAATGGCATTAATGCACCCGTCGACCAATTTTTTAATCCTTAACTCTTCATCTTTGCTACAAAATAAATAAATAAAATAAAAGAAATTTGAATAGAAAAACTGGGGGACGTTGGGTCGATAGACAGAGCCACTCATCCGAGCACTTACTTAAAATTGGCTGCGAACTCGACTCTTAGACTACGACTTGGCTTGGAACCCCGAAACCAAGCTATACTTAACTTCGTTTTTAATTCTTTTACATATTAAAAAAAATTAAAACTTACTCATTTTCATTTAATAAATAAAACATTTTAGTATTTTTTTTTCGATCTATTTCATTCATAAACGTATCAATTTTATTCTTAGAAATTTCGACTTTTTTAAGAATATCTTTAATATCACTAAACATACTGGGCTTATTTGCCTTTTTGACCATCTCCTCTTTGACTCTATTACTTTTAATCTCTTCTTGACGTTCCAATTCACTTAATAACTCATTTGATTGCTTCAAAATCTCCGACAAATTTTCTGTATTCTTCCTGGTCAAATAATCATCAAAATAATTCACTTTTTCTTTTAATAAATCATCTTCTTTAAAACTACAATTTGGACTTTTTGGTAAAGTCTCAATTAATTCTTGTAGAAATTGTTTTTCTTTTTTAACTGGTGGTGGTGATTTACTTCTTCTAATACAAACTTCACAACTATTATCTTTTTTTCTACTACCACGACTCCTAGATCTAGATTTAGATTTGGTACTTTTTCTACTCGTTTCCATAACTTCTATTTTATCATTAAATTGAATTGTTTTAACTCTAGGCTCTTCAATATTATTCAAGCTTGAATTCAATGGTTTAATTTTTTCGATTAATTGTGACATTAATTTAAATTGATTCTCTTGTACTTGTTCTATATGTTTAATACGACTCGAATCAAATTCATTTGATTCTAATCGTTTCTCTAATAGTTTAGGCACAATATTTTGTTCGTAGAGTTTAAGAACTTCTAATTGTTTCATGACTGAATTTAATTTTAAGTCTAAATCAGACTGGGCTTTAAGAGTCATAGTCTCTAGACCTGAGTCTATGCTACTAGTAGTTGTCTCGATTATATTTGGTGTTATTTCACGTTTTTTTAAGAGTTTAGAGAATTCAGAGCGAATTTTTGATTTATCATAGTGATTGTTTGATGAAATGTAGACATTGTCATCAATTTCGAAATTTTGACCGCCTTGGATTAAATAGCTGGGATCGTTTGTTTCAATAGTTTCAATTTGTTCGAATATTTCAATTGAGGACGATGAAATAGGACTTGGATTAGTGTCTCTAGATCGAGTTATTGTATTCAAATCATTTAGACAATTTATTTGAATGACATCAACATCTTCATTATTAAGTTTTTTATTCGATAAATTTTGCTTATTTTTTTCAATAAAATTAATTTTTTTTTTAGGTAATTTGTCCGAGTTTGTTGAAGATATGGACGAGTGTAAAGATGGATTTTTAATCATTTTGAATTTTTAAAAATTATTTTAAAAACATTTTTTATTTTTTAGAATTTTTTTTTTTATTAGGTCGAAATTCTCGTTTCTATGCAACTGTACAGTTTTAAGATATTAAATTTTTTTTCAAATTGATATTTTTTAAAGGACTAGTTTTTTTGTCAATTATGTTAATTTATTCTAGTTTTTTTTAATTTTTTATTTTATTTGTTTTTTAAAGTTTAAACTGCGGGTGATACTTAAAAAACTGACCTTCATTTGTTTGAAAAACAAAGAGCTTTCGGACAGAGTCTAAAAACAACTCGAACCATATTTTCTTGTGGTAAATGTTCTCAGCTCCAGTGCTTCAGGAAGAAAAGAATGGTTAAAATTAAATGAATTAAAATAGATTCGAGGTCAAAATTTTAACTTAGATGAAAAACCATTTTCTCAATAACGACTATATCTTATCTAACGGGTGTTCAATAAAGCTTGCCCGAAGCTTTAAATAAATAAAAAAATATGATAGGATGGTTCAAATTCAAAAAAATTTTATCCATATGTAGAGTAGCATGTCTAGTTTAATGAAAGACCACAATGACCATGACTCCTTACAAACTCTAAAAATATCCTCTCTCATTTCACCTTTGGAAAATTTTGTTTTATACACCATTAGATAGATAATTTTATGAGGAGTTTAATGATATTCATATCAGGTAAGTTATACCAAAAAATTATTAAATTTTACAAAATTAAATAAAGGTTAAAACTGAGGTTTTTGGGTTTAGGAGATAAATCTTTTGATTGGAATAAGCAACTTTAACCAAATTTTTTACGTTTTGTAGGTTTATAATCACTAATTAAAAAAAAATAGGTATGATTGGCCAAAATATTTTCTCATGAACTATCTAGTGCGATAATTATATAAAAAGTTTCTAATGTTTAGTCGAAATTATTGTATTTTCTGTTAGTTCTATGAAAACAGTAAGGTACTCAAATGAAAGAGAAAAAAATTAGCTTTAAAAAAATATACTTGCTTAAGAACTGGACCTTTTAAAAAAAAATTAAATTTTTAACAGATAAAGTCGAATTTGGTCAATATTCAAAAATAAATAAAAATGGCTAGATTTTCTTTAAAAACATCATGAAGACAAAAGGGATACATAGAAATTAAATTAAGAATACATAAAATTTGTGAAATTAAAAAAATATTGTCATTTTAATTTATTTTTGAATATTGACCGACTTTAAATTTTATTTTTTTTTAATTTCTATAACTGATATAAATATTTGGACACTAAATATCCGACAAGAAAACCTCGTATAATAATCAAAAAAATATTTTACATTTATAGTTTGTGGGCTTCTATGGCCACCGAGTCAAGCTCTAAATTTCTATCTTGTACCTAAAGAATTTAGAGTTATTTTTGTTAATTTAGCTCTTGTTTGTTGGAATATTTTTTTATCTTGTATTAAATATAATTAAATTTAAAAATAAAGAACTAATAATTAAATTATTTTTATTTAAAGGTCATGAAAAAAAGTTTTATTATTATTTATAAAAAAAGAAACTCCATTTGTTTTAATAAATATTTCTATTAATAACTAGAGGAACAGCTGGTTTAACTTGAATGTTATTTTTTGTTGTAGCTTTTGGATTCATTTTATCAATTATGGCTTTTCTTTGAGCAAATTCTTTCAATGTTGAATTATCACCATTTTTATTAGAAAGATCTAAACTGGCAACAGCGACAATACCACCGTCTCTCTTCGTATGAAAAGCCATTTCTTTATTAATATTGGCTTTTTTATCTTTTAATTCATTTCTCTGTAATCTTTTTGCAGGATATTCAGAGACTCTATTCGAACTTATAAAAAAACTTCTTATTTTACTCCAAATTTGAGTAAGAGTTACTTCAATCCTAGGCTCATTTAATTCATATTTGTTTAATTTAGAACGATAAGGATTCGTGTTGACTATTTCATAAGCTCTCACGGCTCTTTTACCATTTGGCGAAGAGTAAAATGACGAGACAACTATAGCCTCACCAGAGTCATAATCAAAATCAGGATTCATTTTTATTTAGTTTGAAAAAATTTAAGTTTGAAACTAAAAATAAGAAAATATTATTTTAAGTGTTTTTCAAAATAAAAACTTTAATGTTTTTATAATTTTAAATGGAGTCAATTAGAAATCTTAGAAAAAAACATTAATTTCGTATAAAAGTTTTATAAGCAAATTTTACTTGATAGCCATTTGTGGGCGATAAACAACTGTTGGTGGAGGTATTGGCACTGATTATGGCTGTATAATTCTGACTACCTGTACTGTTTTAGAAATGACTGTTGGTGGTTGTGGTGGTGGTGTCGATTCAGTTATTGGTTTGTTAAAGTGATAAACTTTTTGACACGAATTTCTTGATTTTTTGGCAAGCGTTCAGCGATTTCTCTAATATTCGGATTTTGTTGTTTTGTCAAAGCTTTAATTTTTCGATTTTCTAAAGACGGCCCTGATCCCATTTTCAATTTAAAAGAATTTTTTCTTTTTGTTTTAAAATTTTCAATTAAAAAAAATTAAGAGAAAAAATTACTTGTTTACAGTCAACCCTCTTTTATCCGACACCCTTGTTTATCCGACAGAAAGCTGGGAACCAAGGGATGTCGGATAAACGATGGTTGACTGTATATTACAAGAGGTTTAATGTTGAGAATAATGCTTAAAATGTAAAAAATTAAGTATGCTTTCAAGTGGTTTATGAAATTAAATAATTTTTAGATATCAAGTTAAACAAACACTCATTATTAATGTCTCAGCTATATTTAAAAAAAATTGTTTCTTTTTTTTGTTTTAAAGAGAATAATTTACGTAAAATTGAAATCTTTTTATTTTTTTCTTTTAAAAATTTTTAGCTTAACTTATAAAAACACTTTAAAATTTCCTTAAATTTAATTTACTTATTGATTTATCAAGTGATCAATATTTCAATCGATTGGAATCCCAAGTATTTATACATTTTTACACCAATAATTTGTCTTTTTTCACTTAATAAAATCGGATTTCATAAAATTGGAAAAATATAACATTTAAATGGTAATATTTTTATCCGTAATTTCAAAATTACTTCATAAAATTGAAAGTTCATAAAATCGGGAATAGACTATATCTATTTATTTTATTTATCTAAAGATCGCTTAGCCTATAACTGTTTTGGCTGCACAGTGAAATAAGATTCAGATATAAAAGTTTTATATATTTTTTCACAATGAGTTAAAGAAACAGAAAAAAATAAAATGTGAAAACATAAAATAAAATTAGTCTAAATTCCATAAACCATGAATCTTTAGATTTTTGAATTAATACTTAATATGGTTTGAGAAAAAATAAAGATGTCTTCTATGATTAGTCTCAATTGAATTGTTAACCATTTATTTTTCGAATATTTCCATTTAACTCATTTTTCTCTCACTCTGACCAGATCGATGTACATTGCTTAGACACATTATTTCCGATTCATAATTTTTCATCTTCGTTTTAATTTAGCAATTTTTTCTTCATAATTACACAGCTTTTTTCCTATAATTGCTCTAAAATGTCGTTAAATTTCTGTTTACTTATAATTGAGGTGTCGATTTCTACCATTTTTTGACAGCTTGTAAAACAATATTCAACATTTGACTTAATCTTGACATATTTTAGTCTTACATTTTATTTTTTTTTTGGCCCGTAGGCAAGTTTTTTTGTAAATATTTGTAAATAAAAATAAATTTAAAGTAAGAATACATAAAAAAAGATCAAGTATAATAATAGAAGAAATACAAATTTATAATAAAGATTAAGAATGAAGATATCTGTATAGTATTTTTTTAAAATTATCTCTTTTAAGTATTTCTTTAAAGTTTCTTAAAGACCAAATGGACATTTTTAAAATTGAAATAACTTTGAAATCCCTTTCATCCAAGTTTAAATTAAGAATTAAATCTAGTTTATTATAGCTATTTTGATTTTTTAACTTTGGTTTAACATTTTATTTCGTTCGTTTTATTGTTTGGACTTGATCTAAATTAGAGTATGTTGGATTGGAGTGTTTATTCATTGTTTGAAATAATATTTATGTAATAATTTGTAATGTTAATGTCGAAACGGTCGTCTCAAAATATCTTATATTCTAACTTTTTTTTTAATCACTCTATCAATCAAAAAATTTGTTAGACTTTAATATTAATCAATTTCTCTAAACTAGTTTAGAATCGATATGTCTATATCAATGTAATTGAACATTCGACATCCGTTCTTCCGATAAAAAAATCTCATTATCATAAATGAAGGCAATTTTGTATAGTAGAAAATCGTTTGAAAGCATAAAATTGTTTATATTTAAAAAAAAATAAATATTTTTTATCGTACGAAAAAATGCAAATTTCTGATAACTACTTAAAATAAAATTCTTTTATATTTATTTCAGTTACTCTTTAGAAAAATTGTTTAAACAAAAAAAAAATCTAAAAAAGGCGGCTCGACTTAAAAAAAAAAAGCTTTTTAATTAACGAACAAATTTTTTTCTCTCTTACTAATGTTACAATCTCTAATAGACCTTAATAATTTATTTGTTTGATCTTAACTATCAAAAAAAGTTACCTCTTTTTTTTCTCTTTCTTTCTCTCTTGAATTTTATTTCTTTTTAACCGCCCTTTCGAAGCGGCCTACTTTAATACAAAATTCTAAAATAAAATAAAAACATCCCTCCCGAAAAAACAACCGACGATAATATTTGTCTTTGAGAAGTATTAAAAAAGAACTATTAAAAAAAATTAACCGACAATTTTTACAACACGCTATTTTCTTATTTAACTATAATAAAAAATTTAGTGATTTCTTAATTTATTATAGTTGACTTTTTTCTAAACAAAAATGTATCGATTTAAATTTAATCATAGCTGGACCATAAACCCAAGCACTGTTAATCCCGAATCAGACGACCACTTCAACCGACACTTGGAAACTATAACTTTTTTAGACCAAGAAGAAATAAATTCAATAAAACCCGTAGATAATGAGGAAAAGGATGAAGATGATGATCAAAATGTTGACGACGAGCCAAAAGTATTTCAAGATGAAGAGGTCTTAGATGAAATCAATGAGCCTATCTTCTTGAAGAAAAATGAAAGTTTTACAATTGGAAAATTTACAAGTGTTATACCGACTCCTCTAGCTTACTCTCGTTCATCCTCTTTGACATCACTTAACTCATTTGACGTTGAATCAATTCACTCTACAATTGAGTCTGAATATAGTCATTTACCTAAAAATAATGACGATAAATCTCGCTTGGATTTAGACGATGATTTAGAAGACTTTCCTGACTCAACTGTTGCACTAGTAAATCTTCAACTTGAAAATAAAAATAAATCGTTATCAATGTCTGATAATATCGAATCAGTAATGTCTAATCTTTCTCTAAACGAATGTAATAATCCTTTGACAAAAACAATCCCCAAGTTTCTTCAAAATAAATCTCCGTCCGCTTTTATTCAATATGGATTTCTTAAAAATTTAAATACTAAAAGTTTAAATAGTCCTAGATTTTTAACTACTTGTAATAACTATCAAAGAAATTCAAATGAAAATTTTTCTAAAGTCTCAAGTATTGATAAATCACCTCAAGATGCTAAATACTCTCCTACAAATGAGGCTACTCTATCATCTTTAAAAGGGGACAAGAATAATTTATCTTATCAAAAATTAAATTCAGCATTAGATTATAATCCGAAAATTAAGATTTTATTAGAAAAACTAAACATTCCTGTAGTAAATTTTAATTCGCAAAACATTTTTACCCAGTCTAACGATAAAAAAGACGATGCTAAATGTATAAATCAAACAGATTTATCTTGTATTCTTTTAGAAGAGAAATTACAAGAAGGAAAAAATAATCCAGTTGACACGGAATGTTTATATAGTGATTATGATTTAGAAAATTTTATTAATGAAAATTTTGTACCGACAAGTCGTCAAGTGAAAGATGTAAAGTCTTCACCAAAAAGAGTTACTCCTCGAAGCTCCGATATTAATTTAAACAAACCCAAAAGTAATATCTGCGATCAAAAAAATAAAAAATGTGGTAACAATTCGAAAAATTCACCATTAACAAAAAGAAAACCTAATGATGACTTAATCAGTCCGACTATTTTCTCGCTTAGTAGACCTATTGTTAATATGACTAAAACGGCACAACTTAGAGCATCAAAAGTAAATAAACAAATATTAAATTCTAGAGCAACTAAAAATTCCGGAACAAATAATCAACAAAATGACGAAAAAATTAAAACAAAGAGTAATTCTATTTATCAGTCGAAAGGTAATCAAATTTATTCGAGACAAATAACCATTGATGACAAATTAAAAACTGAAGACATTGTGACAATTAAAGAGAGCATGGTATTTAAAAATAACCCAAACATTTCCAAAGTAAAACAAGTAGTTAGAATAGCCAAATAACAATAAAAAACTTTCAAAGGACAAATTTTTATGTTTATAATTTTTAGCCTATTTATTTATATTTTAGTTTTAAAATTTATATATTCATATATTTTTGGTAAATAAAAATTAATATAAAACGAGTATTTGGAATTTTATTTTATTTTAAAAAATCTACCTTAATTCGTTGAAAGAGATTCAAAAATTCTACAAATTCCGAAATGCACAAACAAAAAACTTCTTGACAAAAAAATAAATTGCATTTTTTTGTTTGAATGTAGGTAACTGAAAATTGAATCATTTTTCGACCGAAAAATGTTGGGCTAAGGTTTAGATTTAAGCTTTGTAGTCAGTCAATTTCGCATACTTCAGCTCCTATTTTTTTAGGTATCACTTTCGATCCATATTGTACATTCAAAAATCAAACTGATAATATTAAAAGTATATTGTTCAATCGCCTTATTTGCTAAAAATATTTTCGAATAAAATGGAAAATATATGAAAATACTTTAAAATTCTTTTACGTTCCAAAATAGATAATTCGTCTCCAATCTTCTCAAAAATATCAGAAGATAAGAACATAAAATAAGGATCAATTCTCTAAGAGAAGAAATAAGGACAAGTGCTTTTAGAACTATTTTTAGACAAACTTTTAACCATTATTCCAAGGAAGATTTATGTAATTTTGCTTAAATCCCTTCAATATAAAAAATACTAAGAAAATGAAATACCAAATTATTTTTTCATTTTTATTTCAAGACAAAAATTTTTTCAATTTTTTACTTAAAAATTAAATTTGAGTTTACTTCATTTTACATCTATAAAATTGGGAACTAAAAGAAAAAGAGAACAACTTGAAAAAAATTATTTATTTTTTAAAAAGTGTTTCGTAATTTTTCATCAATTAGATTAAACATAAAGCTCATTACAAATTTTGAGCCAATTTTAAGCAAACCCAAAATAAAGCTTTATAGAAATCAAGTCAAAAACTTAAGTAAAATGACCAGAATTAAATATCCTTTAGTAAGAAGAGACGAGACCATAGTCGAAAACTTCCATGGCATCGAAGTACAATACTTAAATAACTCACTTTAGATTTATTTATTTCTCATTTTTTAATTTTTCCCTTTTTTTTTTTAAAGATTAAAGATCCTTATCGCTGGTTAGAAGACCCTGAGTCAGAA
>NTPY01000598.1:384763-395115 GCA_002922825.1 Brachionus calyciflorus
TTTAGTAAGAAGAGACGAGACAATAGTCGAAAACTTCCATGGCATCGAAGTATATTTAACTCACTTTAGATTTATTTATCTCTCATTTTTTAATTTTGTCTTTCAAAGATTAAAGATCCTTATCGTTGGCTAGAAGACCCTGAGTCAGAAGAGACTAAAAAATTTGTCGATGAACAAAATGAATTGACAAATTCTTTTTTAGATCAGTGTAAATATCGTTCAAATATAAAAGCTAAATTAACAGAATTGTGGAATTATCCTCGATACGGTTGTCCATTCAAACGTGGAAAATATTACTATTTTTTTAAAAATACTGGTCTACAAAATCAAAGCGTCCTTTACCAACAAGAAACTCTAGACTCAGAGCCAAGAGAATTTTTAGACCCTAATAAATTTGCCGAAGACGGTACCACTTCTCTCCAGCAATACCAATTCTCTGATGATGGCAATACATTAGCTTTTATAATATGTGAAAAAGGCTCTGATTGGGGTAAAATAAAATTCAAATCAGTAGAAACTAATCAAGAATTACCAGATATTTTGGAAAATATTAAATTCAGTTGTCTTAGCTGGACCCATGATAATAAGGGTGTATTTTACAACGCTTTTCCAGAGCTTAAATCAGATGGTACGGCAATAGAAAAAAATGAATATCAACAATTATTTTATCATAAATTAGGAACTAAACAATCGGAAGATATTGTATGTGCAAAGTTTCCCGATGAACCGAATTGGATGGGTCATGCTGAAGTATCTGATTGTGGTAATTATGTAATCATGAGTATTAGCAAGTCATGTGATCCAGTCAATCAATTATGGGTCTATGATTTAGCTTCAGCTAATCATCAAGTTACAAAAGATTTAAACTTTTTGAAATTAGTCGCTAATTTTGATGCCAAATATGAATATATAACAAATGACGGTAGTGTCTTTACATTTTTAACCAATTTAAATGCATTAAGATATAAATTAGTTACTGTTGATTTAAAAAATCCTGAATTGACTTTTAAAGAATTAGTCCCAGAGTCCGAGGACGTTCTACAAGGTGCTTATTGTGTAAACCAAAATTACCTTCTCTTAAATTATATGCATGATTGTAAAGATGAGCTAAGTCTACATGATTTAAAAACAGCCAAATTAATCAAAAAATTCAACATTGAAATAGGTTCTTTAATGGAGTTGAGAGCAAAAAAAGATCAAGATTTTTTCTATTATAAATTTTCGTCTTTTACAAGTCCTGGTGACATTTATGAGTTTAAATTTAACGAAACAGAACAAGAGCCTAAATTGTTTAGAATATCGGAATTTAATGGTTTGGATTTAAGTCAATTTAAGACTGAGCAAGTTTTTTATGAATCCAAAGACGGTGCTAAAATACCAATGTTTTTAGTATCGAAAAAAAATTTGGAAAAAAGTGCTCAGAATCCAGTTTATTTATATGGTTATGGCGGATTTAATATTTCACTTACACCGACTTTTTCAGTAGTTAGGCTAATTTGGTTGCAGCATTTTAATGGTATTTATGTGTGTGCTAATCTAAGAGGTGGTGGTGAGTACGGTGAAGCTTGGTACAATGCTGGTAGATTGAATAATAAGCAAAATGTTTTCGATGATTTTATATCGGCAGCTGAGTATTTAATTTCGAATGGTTTTACTAGTAAAGAAAAATTAGTGATTAATGGTGGTTCGAATGGTGGTTTACTTGTTACTGCTTGTGTCAATCAACGACCTGATTTGTACCAGGCTGTTATTGGAGACGTTGCTGTATGTGATATGTTAAGATTTCATAAATTTACTATAGGATCTTATTGGGTATCTGATTATGGTTGTTCTGATAAGGAAGATGATTTCAAGTGTATGATTAAATATTCACCATTGCATACAATTCAAAAAGGTAAAAAATATCCATATGTTTTATTAGCGACTGCCGATCATGACGATAGAGTCGTACCATCACATTCTTATAAGTACATAGCCGAATTACAAAATCAAAATGGTGATCAAGTAAGATAAACATAATGAAAATAAAAAAAAGAATTTTTAAAAAAATTTTCTTTTTTTTCCAAAAAGGATAAACCTTTTTTGATAAGAATCGAAACGAAAGCTGGACATGGTGCTGGTAAACCAACTTCAAAGCTAATTGAAGAGTATGCTGACAAATATGGTTATATTGCAGAGGTTTTGCATTTAAAATGGAATGATTGAATTTTTTTTATAATTTAAAATTACTTTAATTCGATTTTCTACTATTAGACAAAATTATATTCAATTTTTTTTTTCATTAATTAAATTATTTTGAAAAAAAAACTTTTTTTTTAAGCTTTAATTTTAAATGCGGTTCATATTTCTTAAATTTTAATGAAAACAGAATCAACGGTTCGGGTTAACATTCCCCATCTTGGAACAAAATAAATAAATAAAATTATTTTTCCCATTCTAGGGAAGGGATGGCAGCGAAGTTAGGGGATAAAAGTTGTGGGTTCGAGTCCGTGATTGGAAAATTTTCAAAAAATAACAAAAGCAGATTTCTTCTGGTGTTGTTTTGAGAAAAACACCATTACCCTAGCTAACAAGAAAAATATTTTAGCTTTAATTAAAAACTTAAAGAATTTATTTAACCAGAGAAGCAAATCTTTTAATATGCCTTTAATAACCTTTAATTATGTAATAATACAGTTTATCCCCGATTTTATGAACCCCGGTTGTCAAGCATAATTTAGTTCACAACATTGAGAGTTCATAAAATCGGATACCATATATACATACATTTTCATAAGAGTGAGTTCAAAAGTTGAGTTATTTTTACTTCATAAATTCGAAGATACATAAAATCGGAGTTCATAAAATCGGGGATACACTGTATTTGATTTTCAAATTTACACTTATTTTTTATCCAACCAAATTCTTATTAAGTTTAATCTAATACAGTCCCAGTAAAATTACTCATTTTTTCTATATATGGCATGTCTTCCTAAAAATTGCAACATTTTTAGGGGATTAAAAAAATATTAAAAAACTTTTTTTACCGCTGTTTTAGCTTTTTAAACATATTTTAAATTGCAATTTTTTCAACCCCTTTATAAATGTTTCCTTTTTAAGGAAACTTGCCATATACACATCTATTTATTTGCTCACAATAAACGGATTCGGTCGGTTCTTCGGACCTTAGACGCACTAGCCTGCGATAAATTTAATATTTATATATTCTTCTATAATTATTTTTCGTTTTACTTGTTAAAGCTATTTTATTTTATTTTTTAGCTAAGACAAATTTGTTTTTGAATAAAAAAATTTTTTGGTTTCTTGTGACAAAGGTGAAATCCACATTAAATATTACAAATTGTTTATAAACTATTAAATTCTCTTTTTTTGATATTACATACAAATTTTAATCTGAAAATAATTTGATCGATTTTTAGCATAAAACCTAAAATTATTAGATATAGAGTTTTATTCTTTACAGTTTGAAGCATTCAATGGTTATTCTTGAAGGCTTTGACGTTTGAATGTTTTGACCAAAATTTTTTTTAATAAAAACCGATTGCCTTTATAAAAACTAATAATATCATAAGTTTTTTTATTAAGATGCTAATATTAAAACGCGGTTCATATAAAAAATTAAATTGTTGAGTATTATATACTCAACAATTTAAATTTTATACAATAGTTGTTAAGACCATTTACATTATGTTTAAGATATAAGAGAACAGAGATTTTTTAGTCGCTGTTTTTCAATTTAAAATTTTGATGAAAAAAATAGTCAAAATATAAACTTTATAGCGTATAAAATGACTAAAAAAATAAACGACTCGAACAATCGTTTGATATTTTTCTTATAATAATTTCTGTCCTCTTTTAATAATTTGAAAAAATGCCATACCTTCGATTATTAATCTTGATTATTAACAGAATTAAAACTAAATAAGGAATTTTAGTATTTTTTTCTCATTTTAAATATTAGCTCTTAACTTTTGAAGACTTAGTTACCATAGCAACACTCGTTTAGCACTTATTATTAACTCACTATTATAACTTATTAGTTTATTTAATTTATTACAAACAGAAAAATGACGAGTGAATTAAAATTGTTTCGCAAACCCCGACGTCCAAAACTCGAAAAACTCGACTTGAATAAAATAGAAACTATCATATCTGAAGATGACCAATTCAACACATCTGAATCGGAAAGCAATTCAACTCTATCAACAGATCGCGAAATTATCCCATCAAGTTATATAAATTCTTTTAAACTTCCTGTTATCCAAAAATCAAACAAACTTTTAATTATATCCGAAGAGAATAATTTACCTATACCAAAAAACAGTTTTAAAACAATGTCCACAAGCAATTTATCTTCGATAACAGACTCTACTATGGATTCTGATTTTAGTGTTTACAAGGCTCCTAAATACAAACCGAATATGAGGACTATTTTATCTGGTGTTTATCAAAGTCGTGATGCATCGCATAAGACAACAACAAATACTTTAGTCAAACCATATAAAGCATACGGACCTGATCCGTTGCCTCAGCGGCCAGTAAAATTTCATTCAATGGATATTGTTGCCAAAAAAGCTTTTTATGACAATTTAACATATGAAAATGATTATCCAGACATAAACGAATCTAAAAAAGATAATTTTCAGCTTAATGATTTTTTTATTAAAGAGAGTTATAATAGTAAATTAGTAGATTTTTGTTATGATAAAGTTAGTGTTTCGACGTTTAATTACGTTAAATTATCAAATTTATTAGCTGAAAAAATTCAACAAGAAAAGTCCTCTAACTCTGGTCAAGTAAGTGAAAAATTAAAAAAAAAAAAAAAAATTTTTCCAACAAAAATGAATTCGCGTTTAATCTTAATAGTAGAAAATTCTTTTGAATAAATAATTAATAAATTCTTTTGAATTTTAATCGTTTGAAAAAACTCTAAGCCACTGTTTTTACTATCGAATAAGCCATTTATTTTAAATTGAATTTTCCACATGTTTTTTGACCTATTGACAATCAGCTTTTTAATTAAGTGCATGTCCATTATGAATCGAACGAAACTCATAATTTCAAATTATATTACCACATACTTCATGTACCTTAAGTAATTATGTAATTTCTTTGATTGAATTATCTCCTTTTTATTTAGATTGACTCCAAATTATTTCATAAATTCATAAGGTACATGGAGTATGTGGAACTAGTATAATCTTTATTTTATTTATTTTACGAAACTGAAAATACTATAAAGATCATAAAGGATTAGAGACCCTATTAATAATCTGATTGTCGATCCATTTGTTTTTTTGTTTTTTTTAATTTCAGAAATATTTCTGGGTTAAAGAATAAAGAAAAATTTATACAATTTTTAGGAAATATCGTAAATGCTCGATTTTTATAACATGTCATTAATAAAAATAGTGAGATGTCACTGTATAATCTTTTTAATGTCAAGACACCGTGTCATAAAAACCGAATACTCATTACATGTCATAAAAATCGAGCATTTACGTTGAGTATGTCAAAGTTTCAGATTTTTAAGTGTGCTTAATTAACATTTCTTAAGAACCCATTTTTATTAAACTTGAATTATTTTTTTTTACTAAAGTTAAAAATTCAAACACTAATACCTGATATAGAACCAGTTGAAATGAATCGTAAGCCGTTTCGTCAAGCAATGATCGAAATGGCCAGTTATTTAAAAAAAGAACTTAGCGAAAAAACCGGTACAAATTTTAAAGTTCGATTAAATCCAGTATCAAAATGGCAAAAAATGAATGGTACACAAACCGAAATAGTTTTGTATGAGGACAAAGATCAAAAAAATAAATCATCTAATAATTCAGATGAACAAGTTAGTCCAGCTGAATTAGCTGTTATTGACAGTTTATTACGAAATGGTTTAGCCTTGAGTTTAAAAGCTCATTTTATTGATATATTACCCGATATTTCAAGTCTCAAAAACACCCTTATCTACATTAACTTATCATTTAATAATTTTAAAGAAATTCCAAGTGAACTTTTAGATATAACTCAATTAGAAGCTATTAAATTGAGAAGTAATCCTATTAAGTATCTTCCAGACAAATTTGCCATTTTACAAAATCTTAAAGTCTTATGCCTATCATACTGTCTAATTAAAGAAATACCAGCGTGTATTTATGAGTTAAGATGTTTAATCGATTTGGATCTTTCTTATAACCGGCTTACTCATTTAAATGAAAATCTGTTAAGATTAGTTAGTTTAAAAAGTTTAAATGTAGAGGGTAATGAATTAGAATTTTTGCCTTGTTTTATGTTAAAAATGCAAAATTTAGAAATATTAAACGTTAAAAATAATTATCTTCATCCGTTGATATGGAGAAATTTGATGGTTAACACAATACCGGTAAGTTTTAATTTGTAATTAAAAAAAAGAAAAGATCAAATTTAAACTTTAATTTCTTAAAGAGACTGTTTGATTTGACAGCCACCAAATTTTGTAAATATTTTGGTGAAAATTCACCACAATTTCAAAAGCTTTCTTATGAGATACAAGAAAAATTAGAGTAATTTTTTTTTGCCTAAATAGAAATAAGATTTTTTTTTATTTTAAAAATTTTTTAAGTAATTTTCATAAATGTGATATCTGTTATGGTAGGAGATATGGCAATGGTTTAAGATTAGTTAAACCATGTGAAAAAATATTTGGAGTTAAGTACTTGCCATTTTTGTTCCTATCATGTTCGCCTGAGTGTTTTAATAAATTTAGAAAAGCAAAAAGAAATAGTTTTTAAAATTTTTTCTTTTTAACTTATTTTATATTTTTGTAATTAAAAGAATTTTACATCGCTTTTCTGTTATTAAGACGGATATATTCAAGCTTCTTATAAAACCGTTTTCAATCTTTCTAACCACTTTTCCGACGAAAGTGCTGTTTTAAATGGATTAAAAGACGAAGTTTAGTATTTTTTAAAGGTTGATCTGAATCAATTTTTCGGATCAGTCACAATATTTCTCGTTAAAAAATTATGGCTATGAAATAAATTATACCAGACAATATTATAGGCTTTAATTTGATAAAATTTGATATTTTAATAAGTAGAATTGAGAATTTGAAAGAAAATCGTAATTTTTCCAACTTTTCCAGTCAAATATTTAGTATACAATACGGAAGAACAGTCTTCGCTTGTTAACTATACCTTACACATAAACCTTTGACTTTTGAGAACTGGTGTTGATGGTGTAAGGATAGGATGTAGTAGGTGGAGTTGCTGTATTAACATAATCTTAAAAAGTATTACTCGAAAAATTTAAAACTTCGATCATGATTTCGAGATTTAATTAATATGGATTTGTCCACATTACATGTTATTTTTTTGATAATGCTAAAACTTTAGCATAGTTTAACGCAATTTTAGAATTTTTAATTTATCAGTGTTAAAATGTTAAATTAAGTCGTCATTCTTAGTAAGTTATAATTTTTTTTTTACAAAATCAGTCTTCTGTATCTTGTTTCTAATTTTAAATTATGACAAACATTTCTTTTTAATTAAATTGGTATTCAATTCAAGCGAATATCGTCTTATATTTGAAACTAAATAAGCAGAAAAATGTTATTGACCAATTACCTAATTTAAGGATTAAGGTATTATTATCTCTTGCAAAACTTATTCATTGAAAGAACTGGTAAGACTAAAAAATTTAAAGAATAACTAGTATTTTTGAGTGATATAAGGCTGGAAAAAGATTAAATAGTTTAGAAATATATTTTAAAAGAAAAAAACAATTTTTTAATTTTAAAAATAATTTTTAATGCTTCTGAAATTCACTTGAAAATTTTTGAAATGGTCAAGAAAACTTATGAAAGGTCCTGAAAATTTATGAAAAGGTTTAAAAAGATTTGACAACATTTGAAAGGATTTGAACATTTCTGAACGTTCATTTTTAAAACATGTGAACGACCAGGCTAGTAGTTCAAATCGAATTTTAATTTTTTTTTAACCAGAAAAAAATGATTTCCTGAAAAATGCTTCCCAAGAACCATTCAAAACACTTGCTTATAGCCTGGCATAAAACCGAATTGACTCCGCATGTTTACTCGAGAAATTACGATAATCCTGTTTAAAGTCATCATCAAACTTAACATTCACGTTACATTAATTGTTTAGGTGACTGGTTAAATAAACGCGAAATCAACAGAATAGAATTCTGAAGTTGGTTTTTAATTTTGACAGTTTTAAAAAGTTTTTTAAGAATTTTTAATAATTTTTATTCTTAAATTAAAATGACCAATATTTTACAGGACATAAATATGTTCCCATTTAGAATTAACAATTTAATTACTCAATAAAAAATATCAAAATAAAATATTACCTGTCCTTTCGTCATTAATTTTTTCCAAGCTAATAATATGGTCAGGCGTAATGATTCTTGATTAACCTATGAGATCATTTAAGAACTCTAACTCATTGCATTTATTTGACCAGTTAATAAAATAATAAATCAAAAAACTTCTGAAAATCAATTTAGCAAAAAAATATTTTCTAATAATTTAAAAAATATAGAACTTGAAGAATTTGGGACGAAAAATTACATTTTGATTTCTTCATAAAAATTCCATACTTAACTACCAGAACCTCGATTATTAATTAAAAAAATTTATTTGAAAAAAAAAAAGAAAAATAAAACCATTCAGAACAATTTGTGAATAATACTCTCAACGAGAAAATACCAAACTCTATCTTGATAGCAAAGTTTGTTTAATTTATTTCCATCACAAAAAAGCGAAAAAAAATGTGTGTATGTGTTTTTCTATATCCTGTCAAAAAGAATCTAAATATTAAAATTCCATTAAAAATAACAAAAAAAAATTATAGAAAATAATAATTATTTAACATGCTTGAATACTTCATAAGACCCTTATATAAACTTTAATTTTTACATTTTGAAAAATCACTAAGTTTTAAATTTAATTTTAAACAAAGAAAAAAAAACGTAATGGCTTCATACAGCACCCAAATCTCAAACCCAACATTGAGCTATGCCCTTAGCTCAGCTACTCCAGCTTATAGAAGTATTGGCTCATTCGAGACATTAAACGGTCAAGAAAGTCAAGTTGTAAGTTCAAATGGTAATTGTAAATTTTTACCACCAATTTCATTGGATCAATACAAATTGAACAATGACCCAAATCCAGAAGTATTACGTAAGAAACCAGCTGATAGAATTCGTTATGTACAAGACGTAGCTATTAGATTCTTAGAACCACCACAACCACCAAAACCAGGCGATATTGTAGTTAAACACTTACCAAATCGTCAAATTGCCCCAGCTCCACCTCTAGTTGTTCGTCAAGCTCCACCAAAACCAGCCACTCCAGCTCCATTAGTCCTCCGCGAAGTACCACCACAACCACCAGCTAGAATCCCAGATCAACTTGTTACCGTACCAGGTAAAGTTCTTGCCCCACCAGCTCGTAAAGTCGTTGTTGAACGTTTACCACCAATTCCACCAAAACCACAACAAATCTTCCTTGAAAAATGGTTACCATTTAAACAACAAAAAAGAAGAGTTGTTTATCAACGTCCTGAACCAGACTGTGTTTTACCAAACCCAAGAAATTTAGTTATTCAATGGGACGCTCCAGAAGTTGAGGTTACACGTGATTACAAAAATTTAGGAACTCAATTAGCTGATCCACAAGATTACGTAAGAAGACATGGTTCTGAATTGTTGAGACATGAAGAATTCAAAACAGCTGCTGCTCGTGTTGGTGCTCCAGACAGCGTAGTTTCATCAGACAGTCATCGTGAATTAGGCTTACCAGAATTGGAAGGTGACGTTGAAGCTTTGAGACTAGTTGATTTGGAAAGAACTGGTTTGGCTTCATACAGATCATACTTAAGTGGTTTGGGAGTATCATATGATGCTGCTGCTTTCAGCTCATCAGCCAGTCAATATGGTTTTATTACAACAGCTGAATCAGCTAATTTAATCAATATCAATGAAGCTCAATCAATTGCTAACAATTTAAATGCTGGCACTGAGAAACCAGCTACTGATGCTGATTTAAGAGCTTACTTTAACTCACTCGATACTAATGGTGATGGTAGAATCAGCTACGAAGAATTCAGAGCTGCTGCTGCTTCTGGTGCTTTATAAACAAGCAATCGTACCATTCTATACAAAAAAAAATTAATTAGATTTTAAAATTTTTTATATATTTTTCATTTATGAATAATATATAGATATTTTTTTAATAATAATAAAAATTTATAACAAATTATTAATTAGTCTTCAACTTCCTAAGTGTAAGGTTTTCTTTTAAACATACACCCTTAATTTTTTCAAAAACATACACTCGAGTGTTTTTTTTCCTC
>NTPY01000598.1:396223-452934 GCA_002922825.1 Brachionus calyciflorus
ATTCTGGTAGAGGATTTTAAATTGTACAAATCATATAACTTTGATTTTTTGAGTTGAATTAGTTAAAGGTGTTATGTGCTGTTAATATTTTGTTTGAATCAGATTTTACTTTTGTGTCAGTAAAAAGCAGAAAAAGTTTTGTAAAGCTTAGAATTGACCAGGAATTTGTCATAAATTGCTCACATGTCTTTTGGTTTTCAAAATTAAAATTGTTAATACAAATGATGTTAGTTGCCAAAATCGGTCATTTTATTGACCAGACATTTTCATGAATTTTTTAGCACGAAAGTGGTGACATGCAGAACTAAGTACAAATCAAGTATTTATTTAAAAGGCATTTATCAAATTAACCTATGTTAGACTTGTTTACAGTTAACATAAACAGGTATATTTATTCAAAAAGAATATATGACTTGTATTACAAAAATATCAACTTTTCATGGAAAGCTCGTAAAAATTTACCGGAAAAACTACCATAATCTGCGAAATTAAGTCATTAATCAAATTTTTCAAACAAAGAGGATATCTTGAAAATATTTTTAATTTGAATCTTCAATTATACTTACTTTATAAGTCAACTAAGAAAACTAGGTTAATTAAGAAATTAATTTAACTTATAAAGAAGTGGATATTTCAACCCCATTATTTTACTTAATTACCTTTCCAAAAAAAAATTTAAAGAGCGGCTTTTAAAGGTTTTTAAAATAAATTTCGCGAGACTTTTGAAGATTTTTCACTTTAATTATAAGAAACTTCCATTTTTTAAGACTTTTTTTTATTTTAAAAGAGCATTAAAATTTTTTTATAAAAAAATCAAATTTTTGTGTGACATAATTAATAATAACTAATATAATAATTGTATGAAAAATTTGAATTATTTTGAAATCATTTATGATGCCATACAACAAATTACAAAATAATTTTTACCTTCTTACTTGAAAAAAAAATTGATTTTTTTCTTTCTAATATTGCATTTTTCATTATGTAAAATTTTGTATATTTTTTATTTATAGTTGTTGTTTGTTAGGGATATAGAGGAAGTAACATAAAAAAAATATAATATTTAAATTTTTTAAGCTCGGTGATCTCAAAATACCGAATAGTCAGATTTATTTATTTACAAATAGCCTAAGGCCAGCTGTTTGGAGATCGCACGCTCTCCTTTCAGCAAAAATTAAAGCTTAAAAAATTGTTTAATACAAAAAAGTTTCAAATAAATACAGATATTAAAAAAAAAAAGTGATTGATTTCATAGATGTAAAAAAAAAATTTTTTAGTTTAAAAAATTGAGGATTGATTTTTTCGGTTTGACTTCGGCTGTGTTATATGAGTTGATTATTGCTAAGATTTCTTCGTCAACAGAACTCGAGCGTAATAGGTATTTTTTAGATAATGTTTTAAGTCTCTCATTAATTGTTGGTATGTTTGCTATTGCGTGTAATAATTTGATACTTGTATTTCGGTTAGCTTTGAGAATTATTTTAAGCGCTTTATTTTGGATAATTTGAAGTCTATTTTTGGTTTTTTTCTTTGTAATATGATACGGCAGCATGCTATATTGGATAATAGAGTGAACTGTGAGTTTGAAAACCGTGAGAAGTGTTTTTGTTTTTAAGCCGTAATGCTTAGAGCTGAGTATTTTGAGTAAGTTGATTTTACTGTTGCATTTTTTGATGATTTCGTTAAATAGTCAGATAATTTTATGTTTTTCTTTATAAAATAATATCAAATGAATATATTGAAATAAATAAAATAAAGGAAACATACAAATATTTATTTTGATAATCAAAAAATAATTCCTTAATTTCGTAAATGAGGTCATCGCTAAAAAATGGAATTCTCTCACGGAACATATTGAGAAATTCGAAATTAAATAATTAAAATAAGAAAAATATAATAAAAGATCACGTATTCTTGTCGGTTATTTTCTAGATTTTCTAGAATAAACCCTATTTCGAGATTTATCCCATCAATATCTGTAAGAATGGATCTAGAGGTCTCTAAGCTTAAAAAACGATTTTTACACAGAACGTCTAAAAAATTTTTTTTGGTTGTAAAAACCCAGATTTTAACAATTACAAGTAAAGTAGCTTGAAAAAAGCTTCAAAGATGTTTTTATAAATGTTAAAAAAAAAAAAAATTGTAAAAATTAAAAAAAAATTAATAAGAGATACCCCAGAGGTCACAGAGCCCCCAGATCACAGAACCGAGACGTTTTTGCCATTAAAATATTAAGATTTTTAAAAAAAATAATTACCGTAATTATTCGCCGTAGAGCTCATGTGCTTATACTGAGTTTAGAACATTTTTGCGGTCGGATTGTAATACCGCACCACAACTCGATTTTCAAATTGTAACAGGTATCACAACCCGAAAAATTAAAAAAAAATAAATCAAAATTTATATTTAGAAAATAATAAAAATAAATTACGTTTCGACTTGTGGTGCAATCCACTAAAAGTCGAAATTTTTGAATTTTCAACAAATTTTCATTTTAATACAAAAATTCTGATTAAAAAATTTGATGAGTTGTCGATTTCAAAAAATGGACAAAGATATCATAGAAGAAAATGAAAGACGGTATTACACTTTGGAATTTAAGACTAAGATAATTCTTTATTATGAATCTTTACAAAGAAATGAAAATTTTAGTAAAAACGAAATCTTTTGCATTTACCCAACGAGTAATAATACGCCTATCAATTTGTACTTTTTTAGCAAGTGAATTGTAACTTTTTTCGTTTTTACTTAAATTTTGATTTCATAATTTTTAAAATTTTATTAAAATATTTTTTGAAATCGATAACTCATCAAATTTTTTTATCTGAATTTTTGTATTAAAATGAAAATTTGTTGAATATTCAAAAATTTCGACTTTTAGTGCATTGCACCACAAATCGAAACGTAATTTACTATTATTGTAGCCTTTTACTTAAATTTGAAAAGAAAAGCTGATTATCGCTTTTTGTTTTTGGAACTGCGTCTTTTAAACCACTATTTTCAAAATTATATAAATTAAATTAAGTAGAATTTCCATCCAAAAATGAACGTTCATGAACTTTCGTGAACGTTAATTTTTGGATGTTAAGGGCCTGGGTTCGATTCTGGAATTCAAGTCAATTTTATTATTGGAAGGAAGAATAATGGTGCTTGTATAAAATCTTTTTTTAATATTATGATTTTACATAATGAGAATATGGTATTCTGAAAAATTATTCAAAGTATTTTGGCAATTTAAAGTAAAAAACGATAATTTAAATTCGCAATATTTTGGTAAAATATCAGTTTTTAAGGTAATTTACTGATAATTTACGTAAAATTTGGTAACAAAAAAAAATTCATTGCCATTTCATAGTTAATGTTAAGAGTTTATTCCATAAAAGAATAGAAAAATTTATTTATTTTATGGATATAAAGTCTCTTTAAGCGTCATTTATTTAATCTTTTAAGATGAGTAGATTACTAGTTCTTAGTTTAGCCTTGCTCTAAGTTTAGGCCTTTAAGTTTAACAAATAATTAATTCAAAAACCTTCATGAGCTTTAATTAATTACAAAACAATTAATGAGTGTTATTTGCAAAGTTAAGGTCCTAATAAGAAAAAATCCAAAAGCTTATTCCGACAATGCTCTGTTTTATTTTTTTCTTTTAAAATCCCTCTTGTATTGTATAATTTCAATTTGTAAAATAAATTATGTTTCAAGCAAAAAAAATAAAATCTCAACAAAATAAAAATTAACTTTTTTTAAATAAACAATTAAAATTTTAAAAAATTTTATTTCTGCGAGAAAAAAAAAATTTAAACTGGGATAAAAGAAGTAAAAAAAAAAAAAAAGACAATTTATAAAAACATATACAAGGTAAAGAAAATAATAAAAAAAAAAGTTTTATTTTTATTTAAGTCTATATAAATATATATTTTAAAAAAAAGGTGATTCAAAAAAAAAACTAATAATACCTGTATAAAAATAAATTATTTTTTTTATTAAGAGTATTATTAATTTTTCAAATAAAACGAAAATAAAGAGCATCTTTTTTGCTAATACTTCATAGTTTTTTGTAATCTAACATTTATACGACCTATTTCTCTCTCTCTTTTATCAGCTACAATTAATTTTCGTCTGCCCTAGGATTTTTTTATTAGTTTCAAATTGAAGTTAGATATTTTTAAGTATTTTTTAGACGTCTAAGCTTATTTTTAGCATATCTGTTTCATTTTTGGTCGATACTAAGCCTAATGTATTAATTGTGAATTATCAGAATCAGTTTTTATTATTTATTTGAAAAGTTGTTACATCATATAAGGGACGAAAAGGTATGTTTTAATCAAATAGCGGGGTAAAAAATATTCAATTTTTTTTTAATTTTTAGACAAAACAAGGAACTTTTTTAAAGTCACCTTTAAGGCATGAATTTATAATAACAACTTATTTTTTGTGGACTATACAAAGATCACAATATTTGGGTTATTAGATTCTTTTTATTTTATTGTTCAACTGACCGGATAATCATTTTCAGCTTGTCAAGAGGATTCAGAATCTATATTAAGCTTATAAAATATTTAAAAAAACTATCGTTTGCGGTAAATTTAAACGACTTTTGCTAAATAATTTACACAGTATTAAAGTAAATTTCGGGTAAATTTAATTTAATTTTACGTCAAAAAAAACTTAAAATTTTTCTGATTAAGTCTTAAATTTTTGGTCCTGTTTGAAGGTTTCTCAATTAAAATTAATTCAGATTGAACTGAAATTTTGTATACTTTAACTTAAAGGTTAGTTTCTAAATTCAATTGTCTTTTAAAAAGTATATTTTTGTCTCATTCTTGACCACAACTGATAGTTCTGACTTTTTGAGTCATTTTTTAGACAAAGTAAAATTTTCTCTCTTTTTTTTGCTCAAAAAATTAAAATACGGAATTACTCGAAAACTGAATTTTTAAAAGAGACTATCCTTTTTATTCAAAACTTTCAAAAAATATTTTTTAATGTTAAATTCCGCGTGCAAGTAATTGCGCATCTAAATGATCAATAATGAAAATTTGAAAAAAGAGAAAAAAATTTACTTTGCCTTTTTTAAGAAGTATTTACCAATTTTTTATTTTTGGTAAATTTAATTTTCAAGTTTAAAATTAGTTTTCAAAACTTTTTTTTCTGCCAAGAAGTTAAATTTTACAAGAAATAAAATTTTGAAAAAAAGTTTTTAATCTTGGGGCGAAAATTTTTTCGATTTGATTAACAGTTTTTTCATCTAAAACTTAAAATAATTTAAAAACTAAAATTAACACATAACAAATATAAAACTTAAATTAAAAACACATCTAAAACAGTCAAAAATTTGCATATTTATAGAACATCTTTCAAATAATTTAGTATCTTGTTTAAGCAAATGTTTAAGAGTTCCATAGTTGTTGTGAAGCGACACAGAAATTCTTCTGAATGACTTTAAATAATCTAGGATTTCCGACTTATAGGATCTGGCTGAAAAATTAAACAATTTCACCAGACATAGTTAAATTTTTTTAAGTTAAAAAAGAAATTTCAGAAATAGTTTCATATTTAATTATAATTTTATTTTAAAAATTTATATATTTATTTTATGAAGAAACCTTATGCTCTTTAAATCTTGGTAAGTTTCGAAAATCTTTATTTTCTTATAGTAAAGACTTTCAAATTTTATAAGTTTAAGCATTCTAAATTCAAATTTTGGGAAGGGTTCTTAAATTACTTTTAGTCATATTTTTAAACCGAATAATTTATTTTTTTTTCCTATTTAATTTCAATTTGATTCTAATTTTTTCTAAAATTTTTTAACTTTATTTTAGATAATGGAATATATAGTTTTAGAGCCATTACAGTGTGAGAAACAGACTCAAAATGTATCAATAGTTGAAAGAAAATTCGAAATAACTCCAGAAGAGCAAAAATTATTGATACATGAAGCAGAAGGTCCATTTACTGGATTTATAGTCAAAAAAGCCATACCAATACATCTTCAAAAAAAGATTCAAAACATGAATAAATTTGATTTGTCATTTAAGCTTAAAATTCTAATGAGGCACGCTACTTTACCACAAGTACAACAAGAAAAACGTGAACTAAAATTTTGGTTCATGACTAAAGACGAAAAAGAGCGCATAAAAATGGCCAATATGTTCTTTAAAAATTTGTTCAAAGGCGACGATTTTCCAAAAGATTATTTTTTATTTTTGTTGAGAATTATGCAAATAGTTAAAGCCCTAAAACCGATAGCTCGAATTAAAATTGAAATTGAAAAAATTGGTGAACCACAACCATTAGGATCTCAATGTAATTATTTCTTAAAATGATTTTTATAATTGATAACCAACTAGTTTATTCATTAAATTATGTCGATTTCGTACTTAACCCTATGAATCATTTTTATTTTTTAGTTCATAATATTGTTGATAAAATAACTTCGACGGTTATGCATTTAAAATCCGATCTAATCGAAGAAAGTGAGAGATTATTAAATAATGATTATTTATAAATTTAGAAAAATTTTAGTTTTTTATTAGAAATTTTTTAGCATTTTTTATTAGATTTGTTATTTAGAGAATAATTTTCATTTAATTAGTCAAAAATTTTAATGTGTAAATGTTTTTTTTTTTTAAGTTGGTCAAAAAGATCCAAAGCAATTTGAAGCTATTATTAGTGGAAAAATATTGGAATTTTTAGAGAGAGCATTTCCGAATACAATGTCTATCGAAGACTTGGCGAAGTAAGTTGATTTAATAAAAACTTTTTTTTTATGCTTACAATTTGCTTCGGACCGGCTAAAACACGTTCGAAACATTAGATAAACATGTTCATTTATTTCAAAAAAGTAATTTAGATTGAGTAATAATCGTTTTAAAATTTATAAAAAAGATGAATTTTTGAAATAAACGAGTGAAAATTTATCACTAATAAAATTTTAATTTACTGAAGACACTGAAATTCTATTAATGTTCAAAGATGGTTCATATTTTTGTCTAGTTTTCTGTTTTCTTTTTTTTGTTTAAATCAATATCTTTAAATCAAATGTTTATTGATGAAAGAATCAGTTTTGAACCATTCAAAAAATAAAAGGGCAAAAATCTCTCAGTTGTTTGTTTTCATGATTGAGTCGGCTTATTATATTTTGTAGTCAAATGCTTAGACTTAGTAGTTTAGTAGTCAAATTCTACTTATAAACCTTTATTGTGTTGAGACATTCCCATTTAGTACTCGATGATAGTTAAACGTCATACGCTGGTTTGAACTGGGATTATGTTTTTTTATTTAATATATTTAATATGTACCTGGGAAAGTTTTCTGTGGTTTATTTAAATATTTATTGAGAAACTTTTAAACTATTAAGGATTTTAGATCAAAAATTTGTCAGATTTAACTTGACTTACTTGGACTGTTTTTATGATTTGTGTCTTACGATTTTTGAAACAATCGTGTTGAAGAATAATTGTAAAACGATTATCCACAGCAATAGCTCATCTCAAAACATGATGACTATTAGACTTTACGGTTCTCGGAGTATTTAGATATTCGGAATTTTAAATTAAACTATTTTTGGCAAGATTTTTTTTCTATTTTGAATTTTCAAATTTTTTTAATTGCGTAATTTAATTTTTTTACAATTCATTCTCATGTTAAATTTTGAAATATAACTACGCAATTTCTTTAAAAAAATCAAAATAGAAAAAAAATCTTGCCATTTCCATATTTGTCGAGAAAGTCCCAAAATATCAAATTGTTACTTATTTAGATTCAAACCCTAAAAAAAAATTTAAATGTCTAATGAATCTCAACTGATCGTTTTCCATACTTTGGTACGTAAAAAAATTTTCCTTCGCTTTATTTTTGAAATCAGTTGCCAGTCTGTTTAAGCAATCTTTCAGTGGTGTGTAGCTGCTTCGAAACAAAAAAATGCTTTGAAACAGCTCAATCTAATTTTAAGTTCAGGTAAAATTCAATAAATTTTTTACCCACTACCAGTTCCGGAACATTGAATAATAAAAATTTCAAAGTGCTCTAAGAATCGCAAACTTATTTCATAATAAAATGAAACAAGAGACCGTACCTGTCTGCCCGATTATAAGAGATTATAAAATTATATCCAAAAAATTGACACGTACTTGTAGTTTACACGCACTAGTACACGTAAATGTATCTGGATTTAAACTCGGATATTTACACGAATTTTTAGCCAGATACGTGTACGTTTACGTACAAAACTTTCGAATCTAATAGTATGTAAGAGACGAAAAAACAATGACCAAACATGTATAAATTTCTTTAATGATTTTCAAATTCCGTAACGATCTTGATCAAATTTTAATACATAATTTATATTTAAGTCTGACCGAAAGTGATCCAGATTTAGCCTACAAACTTTTGTGTGACTTATTAGATCGTGATTTAGTCAAATACTATGATAATGGTGCAAATTGGATAAGAAATTACAAAAACATTCAAGACAAACATGGTAACAAAAAAACTAAATAGAAAACTAAAATTTTTTAAGTATTTTATTAAATTTTCATTTTAAGAGGTTTATTTAGTTGAACAGCAACCAGCTCTAGACGAAAGTGAACAGCCAACAATTGCCATAATAACAGTTAACTATTATGAAAAATTAGCAGTTGATGCCATGATGACAGACAAAATTACTTTTGTACGTCTCAAACCAGAAGGTAAAAAATTAAGAAAAATTTTTTTTTAAATTTTAGAAAAGTTGATTATTTTGACTTTTTTCAACAAAAAAAAACTTAACATTAAAAAAAGGCTTAGGTAAATTATTTCAATAATTTAAAAAAAATTCCTGCTTAAATTTTTTGTGTTATTTTTAACCTATTTTTGTTTTGTAATCCTATGCTTTTTGCAAGCTTTATGTTTTGAATAATATTCTCAATTTGAATTAATTTGTTGTTGTTGTTTCAAAGGTGAGTCGACTGTTTATACAATAGGAAGAATTGGTGATCGTATTGTAGTCAGTACCAAATTACCATTATTAAATAAAGATAGTCGAAGTGCAAAAATAAGTTCTGGTAATACAACGACTAGACTCTTGGGTACATTTAATCAAATCGAGCATGTTTTTCTAGTCGGTTGTGCTGGAGCTATACCGAACTTGTCTGATTTTAATAAACATTTACGTCGTGGTGATATAGTTGTCTCTTTTCCGGATAGTAATCCAGATACTGAAGACTACATTTATGGTCATTTTGAAATTCAAAAAAATCAAAACAATTCAAATAGTCAATATGTTTCGAAATTGTGGATGCCAAAATCAATGGAATTGTACAGAATAGTTTTAGGTATGCTTAAGGCGTATGACCCACAATCGGAAAGATTATATCCTTGGGAAGAGTATTTGAACGAGGGTATAGAAAGTTTGTACAATGAGGAGTTAGATTGTAAACGTCCTAGTGAGGATAAATTATTTTTTACAATTGGAGATAAAAATTTAGTCGAAGTTGATCATCCAGTGGACACGACTGGTTCATTTAATCGTCGTGAATACGGTTTTCCAGTTGTTAAATTTGGTAAAATAGCCAGTGTTGAGACTCTTGTTAAAAATGAAGCAATACGAAGTGCTATTTCGGAAGAGAATGATATTTTATGTTTTGATAGTGGAATGGATCAAGTAATGGAATCGATTGAAGGAAATAGAAAAGAAAGTTATATAATTATAAGAAGTATTGCCGATTATGCTGATGGTTGTAGCACTAAAGAATGGCAGCCTTATTCGGCTCTATGTGCAGCCGCATTTGCCAAAACTATTATTACAGCTCTACCAGCAGTCAGCTATGATCAAGTTTAATTTTTGTGTTATTTTTTTTTCAATCCTTTTTTTGTTGTTGATTATAAATCATTAGTAAAAAATTAATAAATTATTATTATTTATTTGATTAAATTTTTATTCTTTAATTTAATAAAAATGATAAAAAATGTTCGAATGAGGCAACTGTGAGTAGGTGAACACACATACCCAAACAAATTGGTAAATATGAATTTGTTACTAAAAAGAAAAATTTACTGAGAAAAAATCTCTTAGGAAAAAATTACTGTTTTATTTTGTTTCGATAAGAAAAAACTACCGATATTATTAGTTACTAGCAGATAAAATTACTGTTATAATTTGTTTCAATGAGAAAAAATTACCGATATATTTAGTATCTATAGGAAAAAATAACTGAAATAATTTATTCATAGGAGAAAAAGTTACTGATCAAATATTTAAGAAAAAGAGAGATTTAATTATTATATTTGAAGATTTGACAAAATATTTTTTAAATTTTAGTTCAAAAGATAATTTAAAAAGTTTGAAAAAATCCAATCAAATTAAAATTATACAAGTAAAAAAATATAAAATTATAAATTTACAGAATCTGGTCTATGTTTTTTAAGAAATCTAATGAACACTATTTTCTTCTTCTAATCTTATACGCTTGATAATATTTTTTGGAGCTTGATCAAGAATTTTTTGCTAATTTGCTTCCTCGAGTTTGAGGCACCATGACTTGATCAAATGTTTGAACTTCAATGTCTAGTCCTTCATTTGAAATAGACATTGAAGTTTCACCTCACTTCATTTGTAATTGAAGCAAAGCGCTTTGAAATTATTTTTTCTTTTTCTTCTCTTTCTTATATTCTCTTCAAACATTTAAGTTGCACATTACAGCTAAATAATTTTGTATTCATTTTTTAAGTCACCAGATTCATCTCGTATTTCGCTTGATTTCTTTTATTTGTTTAATTAAATATGTATATTATTAAAAACAAAACGGTTTTTTCCCTAACACCTAGAACAGGGTAAATTTTTCCAAAAAGTAATTTTTTCGTTAAATTGGACTAAAGTAATTTTTTCATATTTTTAAAAAAGTAAATTTTTCCTAAGTAATAATTTCCCAGTAAGTTTTTCTGATCAGTAATAAATTACTAATAATCAACAAATTAGAAAAAAATTTAAGCGAAAAGCAGCAAAAGCTCAAATTTTCCTTTTAAAATGGCTTAATTTAAAAGATTTTTAGGTATAACTTTTGAACAAAACATCATAAAAAAAGATAAATTATATATGGGGTCAAGGTAATATGATTTTTCCAAATGTAACACATAGGAGGTAATCACATTTTTGTGAAAAGGTTCTTCAAACAAACGTATAAAATTTCAAAAGGTTTGGATTTACAGAAAATATTTTATCAAATAAAACATAAAAGCGACAACCTTTTTGAACACCCGTTAGATTAGATTTAACTGGAAAAAATGGATTTTTTCGCTTTTCTTCATGGAAAAAGACCATTGTTTCTATAACTTCTTTAGGCAGCCATACGTTTACAATCCTGTTGGGAAAAAAATTAAATCGTGGGTAAGAATATTTCACTTTTTCTCGAATCAAAATTTGATCGTGTCTTCTTAAATTATACCTCCAACATTCCTCGGTTATATCCCCCCATTCGTCACAGGAAAATTTGGGGATATAGTGGAATTATAAACTTAAAAATTATATTTTTCTTCAAATTTTTTTAACGCTCTACCAAACATAGTAAAATAGTAAATTGAGAAAATAAATTGTAAAAATTCCTTAGACTAAAGCTTGAAAATTCTAAGTCCCTAAAATCATATGAGATGAATTATTTGTCGAAATTGCTTATGTAGCTCTTCAATTTTCTTCAATAATCGAGGGTCGGTACACGTTTAACTTGTAATTCGATTCCGATTCACTTCTATTTGATTAGAAATAATCGATTTTAATGAATAAAAATTTTTATTATTGAATACATGTCAATAAGAATTCGAATGTCTGATTTTTTAAAATCAAATAAGTTAAAATTTTTTTAATGAAAAATTACTTGTTTCATTTACCGATAAAATTTTATCTGATTTTTGCATAATAATTAGTTATGTTACATAAAACGAGTTTATGTTTGCCCTATAGTGTTGGACAAAGCTTAAAATTTACTTTACATAATTTAAAAAAACTCTGGGTAGAGTTAATCCGGGATTTAATGAAAAAATTAACTCTTTTATTCTTTGCTTTTTAATAACTTGATTAAAATTGAATTTAATTTTGATTCCAAAAGTTTAAAAAATAAAAAATAATTTTTAAATTTATCAAGTATCTTTATTTTTTTTTGAAAAATAAAATCAAAAAAATTCCAAATATTTCAAAATAAATTTGATCGAGTTTCCTAAAAAAACTTAACTACTAATTATCAATCATCTTAACAATCAATAATTTCCACATAGATTATTTATAAAACTTCTTTAAATATTTCTCTCTTTCTTAAATCAATTCCATTCGAATTAAGAGACACTTATCATCAAAAAATTCCTTTTATTTTTATATTCTTCTTTTCAAGATAAACTCAAGAATGTTCAAGTTTAATTTTATAGAGGAAACGGACCAAACAACAACAACAAATACAAATCAAAGCAAAAAACTAAAAAATGATAGTAATTCTAACGAACTAGTTTATGACCAAATTGGTGGTATTTATAGCTATGAAGAATTAATTCAAAAAAGACCTGAAAAAACAATTGTTTACAAATCGTTAAATTTATCTAATTTAAGTAAAATTGAATTAATCGATTCGTCCAAAGTCATTTTGGATGAAAGCGATGAGTTAAGTAAGATAAACGAGACTCATGACGTTGTGCCTGGCAAATATGAAGGGGGTCTTAAAGTATGGGAGTTGAGTATTGACTTGGCAAAATTTGTTTACAATAGCATTCATTTCGAAGAAGAAAAATTAAAAAAATTAAATTTTGAACTTGACATTTTGACTGAATTAGCCTCAATTAGAAATTTTTTTTTTCACTATGTTAACACAACACAAAATTTAGAGTTAAGGGTTTTAGAATTAGGATGTGGTCATGCTCTACCATGTTTAGCTATTCTGAAAATGTTAGAGGAAAATTTAAAAAATGAAAATTTAAGCATAGTTTTCTATTTACAAGACTTTAATGAGCAAATAGTAAAAGATGTTACTTTGGAAAATTTTAAAAATTACCTCGAAAAAAGTCCTTTAAAAAATAGAGTTAAAATTAATTTTGTATATGGTGATTGGAGGTATTTGTACGATAAAAAAGTCCTACCAGAAAACTATTTTAATTTAATTTTAACTTCGGAGACAATTTACAATTCGGCTAATTATGAACACTTGTTAAATTTATTCCAATTGTGTTTAAGAAGTGAGCATGACGATGATAATAATGATCTTCAAGTGAATTCAAGTGTTAGTTCTCAATTGTCATCAATGGTATTACTTAGTTCTAAAACCTATTACTTCGGATGTGGTGGTAATATATTAGAATTTGTATCCGAGGCAAAATCAAGTGCCTATTCATTCGAAGCGTCTAGAAATTTACTCTACGACGATTTAATTAATTGTGATAAATTAAATTGTCAGCAAGTTGGAGAAGTAAAAGAGAATAAAAAAGAAGAAGAGCATTCAACTAATTCACAAATAAATATAATTTCAAAAGAAATAATTAAAATATCGAAAAAAAAATATTAGAATAAAATTTTTTAATTCTTCGAACAGAAAAAAAATTTTTTTTTTATTTAATTTTTTTCATCAAGATAGAAAAAAAAATTTTTTTAGAAATTATACAGAGACTTTAGAAATACTACTGTTGGTAATTAATCAAAAGTTAAAGTTTTTTCTTGTTGTTTTTGATTCTACCATTTGATCCTAATAAATCATATCGATTTTTTCGGTTTTTGAATTTTATCTTTCGATTAAAATATTTGTTTGTATTATTCAGGTCTATTTCTAGTTAATTAAATTTCAATGTTTTTATAGGGTATGGCTAAATTTAAGTAACTTAAGCGATTAATTATGATAATATTTTCGAATATTAGACAAATAATTTTTGGCAAAGTTTTTCCAAAAAATGGTTCTTACCGAATTTTAGTTTCAAACAAATTTTTAATTAATTTGGACCTATCAGAAGTAAGGTTAATTCTACATATCAAATTAGTTCTTCATATTAAATTTTTTTTTAAATTTTGAAATAGAAAATCAAAATCAATTTTAACTTAAAATTTCAAGTTTTAGGTTGTTCGTTGAATAATTTTATTATTATTTCAATTAAGGTGTCCCAAGGCATAATGATTAATTTTTAAACTTGCAAAAACTTGTTTGTTTTGGTTTTTCTTAGAATAGACTCTAACTTAAAAAAAAATTAAAATTAAGCTATGACCAAATTTTTTATATTTTTTGGTTTTTTATCTTAACGCCTTCAAAATAAAAAAAAATGATTGGTAAACTAATTTATTTGAAATACTAGGGTTTAAGATTTTTTAATTTTCCGCCCTTTGGAATTTTGAAGAATGAACTTTAAGTTTTTCTTGGCATTTTTCTTTTACGATAATCATCATAATGTAAAATTCTTAGTAAAGAAAAAACTTGATAATTTTTTCAGTATCCATTTCGATTTCGCATTTTAGGGGCAGTCGATTTTTTTTGATATCCATGATTATTTAAAAAAAAAAACATAAATTTTTTTTTGTTAATTTGCATAATGAAGATTTTTTTAAGCCTTTGTTTATATTTTTACCAAAGCAAAAGAGTAGAACGATTTGTTTTTAATAATTAAATTTATTCGATCTAATGACTCTTGAATTAAGAAGAACCTTATTTTTAAAAATTTAAATTTTGAAGCGAATTAATAATTAGCGAATCTCGCCTAGCGATTCTTAAATTTTTACCAAGATAACTAAGGTTAATTTTTCTTTTAATTTAAACTCTTTTTAATCAAATTTTTTTCGATCAAGTCTCACTTCCAAATTAGGCTAAACGCTAACAGAATCAATTAAGCTTTGATGTTAATAGAAAAAAAAATTTTCAAAAAAAAAATTTAAATTAAAAAATACTTAAAGAAATAATTGTGTATAAGACTCAATTTTATTTTATTGTTGAAGTGTTTAATTAAATGTTGTAGAATCAAAAAGAAATTGAGACGAAATAAAATAGAAATTTTAAAAAGTTTTCTTTATTGGCATAATTGCTACGGAGAACAAAACATATAAAGAAATTTATCATTTTTTCTTTTCTAAAATCTCCAAGGGATTAGGGATTTTTTTGTTGTTGGATTTCGAAAAATCAGTGTCACTTTCGAGAGTTCTTTTATTACTTGACAAATATATATATAATTTAAAAAAATGAAAAAAATAATTTTTTCTTTTGGGATCTCGTTAGCTCAAAAGAGAAAATCGATCGATCTCTAAATTGATTTTTCAGAATAAAGTGACATCCTTAGAACAATTTTAAACAATTGAAAAGTTTTTTTTTTATGTTTAATATTTCCAATTTTTCCAAGTTTCTTTTTTTCTTCGAAAACTCAACAAAAAAAAAATTAATTACGAAATTTAAAAAAGAAAAAACTCGGAAATAGGCAATAATTACCACTAATTTTTTTTGTTGTTGTTCATCAATGTTTTTCATTATTTTTTTTGTTACCAAAAAGAACCACTTTATTTTAAGTTTTTTTTTCTTTCTTAATTTTCAAGTGCTTAAATTAATAATTGTATTTAAAAGTTTTCAAACTTCTTCTTTAACATTTTTTAACTTACTGTCTTTTGGTTCTTTTTTTTTATAGTGACTTTTTATTATTAATAATTAACAAAAAAAGAAAAAATATTTTTACTAAATTTTTAAAAAATTAAAAAATATTATGCAATAATTATTCGATGGTGCAACAAAACTATTTTTGATGTAAATTTTAAATGTAGAATTGGATTAAATTTTAATTTTTTTACTCGGATACCGAAAAATACATCATTACTTTTTCTTTAAAAAAAATATTTTCTGCCTATTTTCACTCAAAATTCTTAAGTTCTTTTTAATAATAATTTTTATTAGAAAAGTTTAAAATTTAAATTAAATTCTATAGAGCCTGTGTTTTTTGCACGGTTTATCTCCAAGCATCACAAATTCAACCGAAATTCGTTTATTGTAGCAAAAAGAATTAAAAAGTTCTTGTTTGGAATTATCGAAAAATGTCAAGGTGGACACATCATAAAGGAATTTTCTATGGTTGATTTTAATCAGCATAAAATTCCACACCAGAAAAGAATAAACAAAAAATTAATTTAAAAATTTTTATAGTATCTAATCTATACACTCTAATAGTAACCATTTTCCCAGAGTCATAGCCAAGCTGATACCGTTATTAAAATTAACTTAATTTATTTATCAAAATTCTTTAAAAAACTTTTGTTTTCTAAAGTTATTTGTAAAAGTTCTGAGTTACAGCTTTTTTTTTTTTATAGATAAACTGTAATTGATGATTTATGGACATATGACTAATCTTCTTTTATTTATTATTTTGTTTGAGGTTTAAATTTCTTTTATTAAGCTCTGAATACTATATCAGTGCTAATTTCTCGGAAGTTAGTAAACGTTCTGTTTGGTAAAAAATAAAGCTACTACAAGTGTATAATATGTAACCTGATCATAAAATGAAGTCAAATGAAAATCTTATTTTGGAACTTAAAAAAATTTTTTTGTTAAATTTTTTAAGTTGAATTTTTAAAAATTTTCATTCTAGTTATTGCAAATTTTATTAGTAATTTTTGGGAATTTGAATCAATAGATCAATTCATTAATTATTTCAATAAAAATTGGATAAATTTTTGATTAGTTTATTTCTAAAAATATTTAAGTATTCAGGAACATGCGACATGGTATGTGACACTTAGAAAATTAAAAAAATTTTTTAAAATAAATTTTGACATCGAACAAAATTCAAAAACACTCTGCTTCACCCCTATCCTTTCGAAATATAAAAAATTACATTTAACGCCAAAATGGATTAAAAATGACCCAGCTCAAATTATTGTTAAAATTAAATTTCAAATCAGTGATTTGTATTTTTAATATTAATATCCTTTTTTATCTTAACTTTCTTTCTATATAATTTTCATACCTTTCCAATTAATTTAGAACTTTGATCAATAGCTTCAAGGTTGTTCAATTTTTTAATTTTGGATCCTTTTTTCCCCAGATTCGGATGAATAAGAGTTAATTTCTACTGGTTTTATTTTTTGTATTTAAAAAATTGCTCATTTTTCTTATACATTCATGAAATTTTATCAACATACTATCTTATCTGGACCATAAGATTGGGCATGTTTTTATATTTAAATAGAAAGGTACTGTAAAAAGTTTTTATGGCCTAGATAAGAAAGTTTGTCGATGAAATTTCATGATGGTTCATGAATGTTCATGAAATTCGAAACTCTGGAATTGTACTTCATAATAACTCAGTTTCTTTTCATTTGAAAAATTTATTTCTTTTTAATCTAAGAAAACTCAGACGAGTAAAATTATAAAAAAAAAAATTATCTTTTAACATTGATCCATATTATCTCAGAAAAGCTTACATCTTTTCAAGAAAACTTCTGCTTCCAGTCGAATATTTTTTTCCATATGGTTTTTTAGCTAATCGAAAGATTAGGAAACATGTTAAACGTTTGCTATCTTAAATATTAAAATTTTCATCAAATAAAAAACTATTTCCTTTAGAGTCAATTGAAATCCCTCTTTTTTTTTAAAGTAAGAATTAATCTAAATTTATGACATTTGATTTTCAAACAAACGCGGATTAATTGATTTTGCTTAGGCAAATAAAACCCCCCCAACACAAAAAAAAAAGAAAAATTTAAATAATTTCCTAAATTTTATAGCTAGTTCAAAAAAAATTCTGATCAAGCTAAGGAAAAAAGCAAGTCGGAGTAACATAAAAAAAATCCAGATTGTTTGTTTGTTTTTCATACGAAAAAATAAAATAAAAACAAATTGAGAGAGAAAGAGAGAGAGAGAACGAAAGAGAGCTTATTAAATTGATGTTATTCTATAGGGATTCTCGTAGAAAATAATTAATAAGTTATAGGTTCCAGATATATATGTGTGTGTATTATAAAATCCAACTAGCAATATGTATAGTATTCACAAAATTCAAGATATTTTAAGTATTCCCATCTAATCTAAAATACAAATAGCTGAGCAAATTAGAGAAGTTTTAGTTTTTTCTTCTCTTTATGAATTTTCCTAATTATTTGATTTTTCTTCTGGTTAGGCTTTTTTATCTATCAATATTTTTGATCAGTATTATTAATGATCAGTCATAAATGATAAGATATTTATGTGTATTACATTTCATTAAGTTATTCCAATGGGTTACTTGTGTTTATTAAAGCTCAGTTTTAATTAGTCTTCTCAAATAAGCATTTCAGAATTTAAGAAAAAAAAAATTATTTTCATACTTTTTATCATATATTTTAGACCGTTTAGATATCGTTTAGTCAACCCTAGATTTGACTTGAAAAAAAAAAAATTTCAAAAAAAGTAATTGTAAATATTTATGTTCCTTATTCCGATAGTTTAAAAGTTTTGAAAGAAATCATAAAGGAAATATGATCATTTTTGAAATAAATTGACGTAAACGTTTTAATTAAGAGTTCCGCGTCAAACTTAAAGGTATAAATATGAATATTAGTTCAAGAAATAAAAAAAAAAATTATTACCAAATTGCATTCAAGATCATAAATATCCTTAAGAAAAAAAAACAGAGATAACTGCATTTTTTGATTTTCTTTAATATTTAAGCCTTTCCTCATAATTGAATGAGTTTATATTTTTTCGAGAGATTTAGAGTTTGAGAACGATAAGAAAAACCGTGTTTACAGGGTTAAGATTAGGTAAATATGAAACATTTATAGAGAGGTCAAAAAATTGTTATCTTGTAGCCAAGCTTATTTTTAAAACTTTACAAATAAAATTTTTCAAATCATATTTTACATAGGTTCCATGATTTTTTCCTCCATTTTTTTATTCTGAAAAAATTGTGTTTTTATAAAAAATCTGGTAATTTTAATATTGTAAAACCTTGCTTATAAGCGACTAAAAATCGCTCTTTTGAAGCGTGAAATCATTCTAAAGAAAAATGAATTTGGTCTTTTGATTTGACTTATTCCATAGACTTTAGTGTGATCTTTTTAGTTATAACAAAATTAAATTTTTTCTGCTTTCCCTTCTTCTAAAAAAGGGGGATTTGGAAGGCGCTTATAAACAGGGTAATCCGGTTAAATATTTTTTTTTACATTTTACCAAAATTTACGGTAAATCTTGTAATATTATATAAAATCGGGCAACTTCCGGTAAATTTTTGATTACTTTAGTAATTTCTGAAATTTTAGTTTATTTTCTTATTCTTCATTCTCAATAAAAAGTCAGATTTGCTACTCACCGCCAGTTTGAAATGAATTCTTATTCTTGAAATTTCAGATTTAGTTATTTAAAATTTCTTCAAGTAACTTTAAGTAAAAAAAAATGTCAACTTGGATATTTCGACTCAAAATCGTGTTAAAAAAAAGATAAAATAAAAAAAATAAATTAAGATACTGAAAGGTGCATAAAATTGATTGAATAATTTTATTCAAAATTAATCACTTCTATCAAATTCAAGAACTAAATAGAAATTACAATTTATAAATCTAATCATATTATAATACAATTTCAAAATAATTTAATGCATAACACGAACAAATGCAAACCGAATTCGAACAGAAATGAAACTTTTTGATTTATTTTTCATTAAAATGTTCGAGCACGTGTTTTTTTTGTTCGAAAACATGTTGTAAAATGTTCAAGCGTTTATTTGAAAAATTAAGCCTTGATCCTTGATATTAGTATGAGTTAAGTGAAATTATATAAAATCGGGTAACTTCCGGTACACTTTTGATTTTAGGTCAAAAACTACATTTGAACAAAGTGTAAACGTTTTTTATTTCCGAAGAAATTTTGAATGTGTCTTAAATATTGTAATAATAATTAATAATATTTTTTTCTAAAATATTATTGTAAAATCGGAACTAATTAAACTAAATTAGCCTTGAATTATAATTAAAACGTAGCTCCATTTAATTATCTTGATTTATATTTTCCTTTTTTTATATTTTCTCAAAGTATATATTTACCAAATAACCTGGGCATATTAAATTTGCAATAAATCAAAAACTAATCAATATCAATTAGAAAAAACATTCATAGTGACTTGGGAGAAAATTAGAGAAGTTAAGTTAAAGAAAATTGTTTAACTAAAAAAAAAACAAATCGAATCCTTTAAATAGTAAATTTTTTAGTTTGTTTCATTTGGTAAAATGTATTTGAATACTGATTAGAATTGATTTGTATGAGCAAATCAAAAAAAGAAAACTAGGAAAGAATTTAGAGAATAGAAGTTAAAAAAAAAAGAATTTATTTTTTAGATAAATCAAAAATATTTCGAAAACTATAAAATTTAGAAAACAAAAACGCGAAAAATCAATAAAAAAAAAACAAATAAGAATTCTCTCTCTCTCTCGTTCCTTCTGTTCAATTTTTTTTGCTCTAAGAACAATTGAGATAATTTTAAAAATACAATTTAAAAAATATTATAAGTTAAATCAAACTTAATTAAGGAGACGAGTTTTAATTTTTTTTTCGGATTACGTAACTTGAACAATAATCGATTGTAAAATTAATTTCATTTTTGAAGAGAAACTTACTCTAGTTTTTATTGTTAATTTGTTACAATTAAAATGCGTTTATTTCTTGTATTAATCTAGACTTAGATAAGTATTTAATTATATCTTTAAGTAGGGTGAAACAGTAAATTGTCATTATAACTTGAATTTTAGTTAATTGTACTCTAAATTCAAAATTTCTATTAAAAATAACTTCCTTTTAGTAAAAATGAATGTTATTTTTTTAGCGATAAATCCCAAAGTCGAACGGTTTTTTACTTATAAAATGAACTGGAAGCATTTCTCTTTAAGTTTTTTTTGTAAATTTTAATATCTCTTGACTTTAATTGTTTAAAGCTTAGTTTGACGTAAAACCTTGCTTATAGCCTATAGGCTTTTCTATTTTTCGATCATCCCCCATACTTATTAAACTCGGGTATTACTCAATAATTTATCAATTAAAAATTAAACTTAACCCTGAGGTAAAACTAATAAATAAAAAATCTAAAATAATTCTTAGAATTTTTTGCTCAGTCTATTTTTTTTTCGTTTTCATAAAACCACATGGGAAATAAATAACTTAAATACTCATCGATTAGATAAAGGATTTTTATATTATTATATAGTGTACAATTTAGTGGTTTTGATCATTTCAAACATAAAAATTCCAATTTTTAAACAAAATACTTTTAAAAAACTTTTTAAAAAGACGGTCAAATTATTTCAGAAATGTACCGTAGATATCTAAAGTTAAAGAAAAATCATCTTTTCTAAATCAATTTTATCAATCTCATTTTTAAAAATAATTAGAATTGGAATTGGCAAGTTTTCAAAAAGAAGAGGCATTCGAGAGTCAAAAAAATATTCAAAAAATAAAAATTTTAACCGCTATTTTTAGCTCTTTTGTAGCATCAAAAATTTTTCGACTCTTTAAGGTTTCGTTTTTTTGAAAACTTGGCAATTTAAAACATATACTTTGTTTAGTTAATTTTCGTCTGCTAAAAATTTGATCTACACTTCACAAAAAAAATCTTGTTTCCGTTTTTATGTAGGATGAATAGTCATATTTTTAGTTTTGATATATCTTATTAGATTTTGAGATAGTTTTTTTTCAATCACGAAATTTTGAACAAGTTCAGAAAATCTTAAAATATATCTAAACTTTTATTTCTCAAATTTAAGCCAAATACATTTGATTTAAAGTATGATGTGTTGTTTTTCGAATTATGAATACTAAAAGCTCAAATTATTTTTATTGCAAAAAGCAAAGATTTATTCAATAAAAATACTTAACTTAGTTTTTAGATGCATTTTGATATGATATTTTTAGTGAATTTGATAGATTAGGATGTGTTTATAGATGTTTAAAAAAAATTAGAACTTAAAATATTTAGTTCTACAACAAAAATTTTTCAATAAAGAAAAACGGAAATTTTTTTCACCTGATCGATGATGAATATTAAATTTTGTTTATAGTAAAATAATTAACTCTAAGATTACAGTGTTGGATGGATGTTTTGAATAGATGTTAATTTATTCAATATTTTTGAATTGAATTTAATACTTTTTTAAATAAAAAAATATATATATTTCAAATCAAGGTAAGTAGCCAAGTTAACAATTGAAAAACTAGTTTTTAATAGGATTTTATTAACTATAAAAAAAAATTAAAATTAAAAGTAATAGCAAGTGATTTAGGAGTCTTGATGAGAAAAAGAGAGTAATTCAGAATGAGCAAAAAGCAAAGAAACCTTATACATAATGATACCATTATTATTTCTAAATGAAATGCTCAAATTCTATAAGATATATAACAAGATCATATTTCAAATAGCAAAAATAAAATGAAAATTTTAAATATCAACTTTTTTGTTTTTTTTTTTTATTTTAATAAATTTATGAGAATACCAAAACCAATTTTAGCATATCGATTCATTTATTTATTACTAAAAAAAGCCTAAAAGTAACAAAATAAAAAAAAAGAAATCAAATTTTTTTTATTTACATAAAAATGATGAATTGTGTGTATGTGTTGGTTTTATTTCCAGATTAGACCACAATTCGAGGACAAGTGTAGTTTTTTTGTTTGTTTATTTTTCTTTCTTAGGCTAAAATTTATGCACGGGTTTTTAAAATTAATTAATTTAATTTTACAATGGGTTATCTATGTTACTCTTTTTTTTTTTCGTTGGTTATTTATTATACTTGTTCATGCTTGGATTAAAGAGTTATTATTTTATGGTTCAAAAAAATTTTTTTTTTAACTTTAAAATTCCGAAATGATTTTTTTTATAATTTTTAAAAATTAAAAAAAAAAGTTTTAACAAATAGAAATTAAAATCTTGAAAATCAATTTGTTGTAGATTTACTTTGTGCAAAGTTTTTTTAATTTTTTTTTGTGGTTGTTAGTGTTAGTTTTTAGTTTTTTTATTAACAAAATTAAAAATATAAAAATCAATATTTATTTTGAAAAAAATTAAATTAAATTTTGATATTTTCTAACAAGAGGTTGATTTCTATTTTTTTTTTTACAAAATTAATTAATAAAACTAGAATTTAGTACCTTGAACTTTAAAATAATTCAAGTGTAAACTCTTTAATTCAAGCACATGCTTTAACATGTTTTTTTTTTTATTTTTCAATAAACGACATAATGTCAAGTAGTTTTTTCTAAATAAACAAGAGATAGAAATTTTTGTATCAGAAACATGCGGATATTTCAAAAAATTGACATTCCAAGAATTCGATGAGTTTTAAGGAAAAAATTAGCTTATTCGCTTAAAATCAATTCCCAGAAAAAAACGATATTTTTTTTCTAAAAAGCCTTGATAACATGATAGTTCTCCTGGCTTCGCCTTAATTACGTAACTCAGTAAGTATATTTTAATCTTAGAATGTAATTACTGAATTAGAATAAAAATTTTGGCTGAGCTGAAAAGATGAAGTTTTCAATTTTTATCCATTTATCTAATATCTATTATCTAATATCGATTTAAAAAAAATTATACTTGTTGCTTGAATAACTTCATTTGGTAATATATTCCACACATTTACAATTCTATTTGTAATAAAGTTTCATCTCGGTGAACAGTTCATTGTCATCAGCGTAACCTACATTTGCATAAAATCTCATTAAGATCATTGATATATATGACAAAAAGAAGTGGACCAAGAATAGACCCTTGAACACCGTGATTGAAGCTCATGCGGAGCACGAGTCTTCTAAAACTACCCTTTGTTAAAGATTAGTTAGAAAATCTTTAATCCATTTTAAAAATCGAACCTTTAATTCCATTCCATTCTCAAGTTTGTGTAGTAGTTTTTTAGGATTTACTTTATCGTAATCTTTAGAATATTCAGTATAAAAAATCTTTAATCTTGGCTTCGCTTAATGCCATTGTAATGATATCAAGGGTATTACATTTTTTTGAAATCTAATAGTGAGGTCGATTTCAGGGCCACTTTTATAATTCCTTCTCTAATAAGGTGGCGTTGTTGTAATTACGTAGTTGAAATACTTGATAGATCTAATTAAAAAGCTTTAAATAAGTCACCATACAATAAAAGTTTATTGTTGGATAGCAAGTGCTTTTATAGAACTAAAAAAATTCTACTAAAACAAAGTTTTTTCGGTATTATATATTTATGTTTTTTTTAAAGATATTTCAGAAATTCTATTAAATTTTAATAAACAAATGAGTGTTCAGAAAATTTTAATTTTTCTACCTAATAAATGTGAAAACTCCAAAATAAAACTAATATAAAGGAAAAAAATATTCGTTGCAAAACCTGAATTTTGTTTCAAAATCAAAATCGATTTCAAAAATTTCAAAAAGTTTCGATTCAAAAAATGACCATTAAACATATGCTATCAAATTTGAAAGAAAACTACAAGTTTTTAAATTTAATAAATTTTTTAAAAATTAATATTAAGAGAGTTTTAATCGATTATAATAAAAATGATTTGAAGGCTCAATTAAATTATTCAGACACTAATCATTAATTGCGATTTTTGATTTTTTTAACACTTAAGGATCGTAAATATTTTTAACTTAGAGGAATTTTCGGATCCTTTTGAAATACTATAAGATAAACCATATCAAAAAACCATTTTTTTTTCGATTTTTCATTAATTTCTTATAAGTTTAGAACAAAATTTGTTATTAAAAAATCCGAGAAAAACCAGTATCTGCATACATTATGAATGAAAAAAAAATGTACCATAAATAAAATAAAAAAGACTAAAAAATATTAAATTTAAAAAAAAATCACCCAAAATTAAGATAATATATAGATTTAAGAGCAAAATTCTAACAGATAGTTTTTCTCGATTTTTTGAAGTTAAACAAAAAATTTTTTCAAAATATTTTAACTGGTAAAATAACTTTTGGTTAGCTATCGTTTGGACCCGTTTCGATCCCATTTGCGAACCTTTAGAGTCAAAAATTGAAAATATTTTTAAAGATTGAAAAAAACTTGGAATAGATAGTCTTGAAATTTGGAATAGATAGTCATGTTTTTTCAAATTTCAATATTTCTTTTTTTTGCCATAAAAAATACAGCGTTTTGAATTTCTGATGGGAATCACAATTAATTTTTTCATATACCGAATTAATTAATGGTCTGCAAAAATGCAGTTAACTTTCAGATTTTTTAAAATTTTTCGAAAATTTTCTTCACAAAAATTAAACCAGATTAGATTTTCTGTAAAAGAGGTAAACTTAAATGTACATCATGTATGCTCGGTCTTTAAAATTGAACTTTTTCGTTAAATTTTTAAAACCTGATAGAGACTATCATTGATTAGACTTAAACAACCTGTTTTCTCGTTTTCTTAACTTGAATTATATCAGCATTTTTCAAATTTTTTAATGGAATGATATTATTTATATAACCTTGTATTTTTAGCTTTTTAACGTAATTTCTTATGGTATTTAATGTTCAATAATTAACGAGATTATGTAAGTTTAGATTCATTTCGAAAGTGTATGCATTTCTAAAGCTTAAGGTTGATGTTTTAAGTTTAGCGCAACACTATTATCTAGTTTTTAGTATATTAGATATTAAGTTAAATCTTTAAAAAAATTTGTTTTCTAAGGATTTAATTTTCCTAGCTTTCTTTCGAAAATTTCGAAAATTATCTCTCTTTATTTTTTCCAATAAACAGCATGCTAATGTTTGATTGTTTGTTTTGTTTTCATATGACGTTCGGTTATAAATGATATAAGATGAGAAAATACGCTTTCGATAAGAAGCTTTAACCTCTAAAATAAAGTAAACAACCCAAATAAAATCTTTAAGATTTTAGCTTTTGTTTTACCATGGCGTCAGTAATTCCTAAGAGCAAAAAACAAAATGCAAAAATAAAAGATATTAATAATTTTCAGTTCTAAAGTTAAGTTTTGAGTCATGTTTAATATTTACCATATGCCTACAAGTAATTGATATTTACAAAAAAATTTTTTTTTTTTTTTTATTTATTTATTTTGATTTCAAATAATTAAAATGTTAAAAAACCACAAGTGAGCTTTTCTCTTTTCTCTTTATTTTTCTTTTTATTTTCGAGCTTAAAATGTGCATTCTATTGATATTTTAGCTTCAGTAACAATATTAAGTTTTGATTATCATTATCATATTTGTTTTCGTATGAAGAATCGGGACTTGTTTATTAGAGTTTAAAATGCCTATCAAATTATCCTTTACCACCAGAATAAAATGTTTGCCTTTACAACTATTATTATTATTATTACTCTTGTTATTAATTAAAAACTTGTTATTTTTGTTTTCTATTCATTTTTTTATTTTATTTCAGGGCTCGTACTAAACAAATAAATAAATACTCTTGGAGAATTCAAAGAAGAAGAAGAAGTTCTATTTCAAAGAAGTTAATATAATCGACAAGTTTTTCTTGTTAGAAGCATAAATAAAATATAAACCAATATAAGGCAGAATTTAGAAAGAACAAAATAAAAAACAACTATTTTAATTAATTAATTTTTTATTATTGTATTTTGTTCGGAATTCTTTCGGGCGCTTCTTAAAATTAATTTCAAACACAAATTCAATTTTATTTTTTTTTATTTGAATTTAGCTTGTTTTTATTTCAAAGCCTCATTCTTTCTCTCTTTGTTAGATTTATCTTTTTAAGTTTATCTGATTTTAATAATATTGACCATATATATAAACTCATCGATTTATATTTTATTATTTTTATTTTTAGATTAATATTTTTTTAAAATTTTTTTACGCAGCGACACTTGACTCTGTTAAATAAATAAGCCAAAGGACAAAAATATTTTGTTTTATTTTAGCTTAGTACTTAACAGTTTGATTTATTAGAAATACTAGTTTTATAAGTTTTTCAAACTTGTGTTAATTTTTCATAATTTCAAATTTTGAGATATTTGAAATTTGTTAGGCGCTACGACCAAAAGTTACAGTTCACTCAAGGCTCAAGTGTTAAATGCTATTACATTAACAAAATGAAATCCAACAACCAAAAACAATTAAAAAGAATTTTAATGGGATTTTTTGTTGATGTTTTCAGGAAACATTTAAATGATAATAAGCCACTTGATAAGAGGCTCCAAATCTTATTTTACAATTGACACATCTAATTTTGTTATAAAATTTATGTTGAAAAATTTTTTAAAATATTAAATTCTACATTCATGTTACATAATATTTGGCAAGTTTTCTAAAAAAGGGAAAATTTATAGGCGATGAAAAAATTTGAAACCACAATTTGAAATATGTTTAAAAAGCTAAAAAAACTGGTTACCTTAATACCTCGATGGTTATACCGTGGTACAAATCTGGAGTTTCGATTTTGTACTGAAATCTATTCACAGACCTTTCAGCTTCAAAAAAGGTGGTACAATTTTGGAAGTTTTCGAATTTAAACCGGTACTACTATCGAGGGTTCACGGTAAAAAAAGTTTTTTCATCCCCTAAAAATGTCCCCTTTTAAAGAAATTGTATAATAAAATTTTTTTTAAAGTACAAATCAAAAAGAAAATTTATTTAGAACATAAACAGAACATTTAACGAAAATTTTTTTTTAAATGTTCAAACGTTAACCTTTTGAAGATTTTTAATTCTATTACATTATGTTACAATTGTTTGAATATGAATTCAATAACTAAATAAAAAACTTCATGGTTCCTTTTGAATTCTTATGAATCTAATTGATAATGTGAAAAATTGTTCACGAAAAAAATTCACCAATTTGGTGACCAATTTTTTTTAAATAAAAAAAGAAATTTTCGTGAAGAATTTTTTTGTTGCTAACATTAATTTTATAATTCTGAGCCGAAGAATCAGTATTTAGATTTTTAGCTTTGCGATTTTTATGCAAAATATTTTCTTTAAGAATTTGAGAAAATTCATTTCCTCTTGACTTCTGCAAATTTTTAATTTTAAGATTTTGGAGAAGTCAATTTCAAATGGGAAGAACCTCTGTTTTTATTGCAATTTTAAAGATAAATCTAATCATTTTTTACTGAGTTTTAAAGTTTTTAAATTGGTAACCATTGGAAAAACTTTATTTTTATGTTGCCAGTTTTTGGTCGCCAAATTTCTGACCAAAATTTCCCTTTTAGTAAAATAAGTGATGATGGTTAGATTGATTTTTAAAAAGTGTCACTTAAAATTAATTTATTTTTCTTTTTAAAATAAATGGCCTAAATAAAATAAAACCTTTGAAAACAAACTGTAAGAGAAATTAGTCGACTTTAGTGTCTAAGGTAGACTTTTAAAAATTTTTTTTTTAAAAAGAAAAATCTATTAAATAAAGTCGCATTTTCTGTTTTAGGATAAGAAAGAATTTCCGTTTGAAAAAAAAAGAACAAGTATTAGTGTCCTTAAAAAAAGACTCATTTAATCATTCAAGCTATTGAGCATAGTGACAGATAAGTCTTTTAAAAATACATTGTTTGCTCAAAATATAATTTATAACAATTAATTCTTTACTTGTTAATGGATCCTTAAGCAAATAATCAATAAAAAATCAATTTTTTATTTGTTGTAGTTGTAGTTGTTGGGGTTAGAATTACATAAAAAAATCTCAAATGAAATCAATCAGTCAATTTTTCTTAATGATGATTATTATCTTTAATGTGTTTAAGATTTTAATTATAAGATAAAAAGAACAATTTACACGAAGTGTTTTTTCTTTTTTCCTTTCAACTTCAGGGCTCTCTTTCTCTCTATCTATTTGGATTAATTTCAATTTTTTTTTTTTCAAAAATTAAAAAAAAAAGATTTTCTAGATATTGGAATATAAAAGCAGCAGTAGCAGAAAAAACAATTTATTTTTCTTACAAATTATGTTTAATTTGATTCGTTTTTCATCTTCAAGAGTTTTTTTTTTATTTTAACATTGTTTATTTCAATTAGTATTGATCTTAATTTTTGAAACAGATCATCTTTTTTCTATTTTCTAGCTGGAAATAAAGTATAAATTTAAGATTGATATTTTTTTAGTTTTCATCATTTTTTGATTTTTATTTACTTTTTTTCTCTAGATGTTGTTGTTTACCTATTGCTTGCCATTTAGCATGGAAGCTTTTTTAATCGATTAACAATCCTTAAGGTTTTATTATTTTACGCCAAAATTATAGCTATTTCTAATGAGCTCATATTTAAGCATAATTAAACATGCAAACTTAATGAACGCGAAAAATTTAAATATCAGAATTTTTTGAAAGAGAAACACAGAGAGAGAGAGAGAGAAAAGGAAACTCACGTTTTGGGTATTTAATAGATTTTTGATAATTAGTATTGGTTAATTAGAAATTTTAATATTTAAATTAGGGACCTAATAAGAAAAAAAATTTAATGTTTATTTTAGATTGAAATTGATACTTATAAAAAATTAAAAAAAAAAAATTATATTAGCACCATGATAAATAAGAGAGCCTTCTTAAGATTTCTTTATAAAAATAAAAAGTGATTGCAACTTTTGCTCATTTATATTTAAAATAAATGTAATATGATATTGGTATATTCACAAAGTATCGGACAATTTGAATATTAAAGCATTCGTCTGTTTTATTAATAAATTAAATGATCTGTAAGATTTGTTTTTGCTAGTATTATTTTTTAATTAGAGCAAAAATAAAATGAATTTTTTTCTAATAATTAAAGTTGATACTCTTGGCAAAGAATGCTACCATTCTTCTATTGATGATAGTAAAAAAAAAATTATATTTTTTAAAATACTTCTACGAATACAAAATTTGTCAGATTTTACGTAAAAAATAAGTAAAAGTTCTACTATCATGGTCATTTATATGTTCCAAAAATGAATGTTCATGAACGTTCAGGGCTATTTTTATTCTTAATTTTTATTTACATTCAAAAGCTTCTCTATTTCTTTTTAAATTTTCATTTTTTTTTCATTTATCTTCATAATTTTTCGTGAATTTATGGGAAAAAAATTCATGAAATTCCATTATATATTTGTGAAACTTCAGAACAATTCATGAAGTATAATGAATTTTAAGGATGAATATGTTCATGGCTTTTCATACATAACGTAATTGGTCGCTTTTTATGACATGTCATAAAAGGAGGATATTCGGTTTTTATGACAGGGTGTTAAATCATTAAAAGATTATACAATGACATGTCACTATTTTTAAACATGTCATAAAAATCGAGTATTTACGTTATTCAAAATTAATCATTAACGTAAGAAATATTCATTTCCGTTCAAATTTATTCATGAATATTTCTGAAAATTCATTATCGTTCATGAACGTTAATCCTGAAAATTCATGATTTTTTTTTTCATAAATTCACGAAAAATTATGAAGATAAATAAAAAAAAATGAAAACTTATAAAGAAGTTGAAAACTTTTGAATGAAAATTTATGAATCAAAATGAACGTTCAAAAGAATTCATACGAATAAAAATAGCCTTGAACGTTCATGAATATTCATTTTTGGAACATATGAATGACCAGGAACATATTTTCAATAAAAAATAGTAAAAATGGCAATTTTTAATTCCAAGTAAATTCAGTAATTTAACAATTATTTTCGAAAATTTTTGTAATTTTACATAATCAATAATTGTTAAAAGCTCTTAAAAATCAATCGATTAGATCCTATTAAAATATAAAAAAAAATTTTATTTAAACAAGGAAATTTCAGTAAAAAAGAACTCAACTTTAGGTTTACAATATTAAATAAATTCCATAGATTTATCTCAGACCAAAAATCACGTACAATATCATGCTAATTATTTAAAAGTAAGATTAACATCTAAGTAAATAAGATTCTCGTGATTGAAAAATCCAACACAACAATAACAACACAAATAAAACATGAATCAAAAAAATAAAATAAAATTGTTCCAACTAAAGTTTATTAATTAAAATAAAAAAAAAATTTAATAATTTTTCCTTTTATTTATTTGGTGAAAATTAATTTTCCGTATTTATATTTGTATGTTTATTATTTATTTTCTTGAAAAATGGAAATCAAGACGGAGAAGAAGAACAAGGCGAAAAATCTGATTTAGGATTATCAAATATTTACACGTTAATAAAAAAAAATAAGGGAAATAAGTATATATATATAAGGAGAATCAATTTTTTATCTTTAATAAATTGCTGATATAAAAAAATTTAAGAATTATAATAATATTTTATTTTTCATGGCTTTAGCTTCCCTCTAATTTTCTTTAGTTGTCACGAAAATTGATTAACTGCGAGCGAATTATTTTCGTTTCTTAGTTGTTGTTGTTTATGAATGTTTTTGCATCAAATGCAAATTTAAGAAAGAAGAGAAAAAAAATAATTTTTTTTTTATTCCTTTTTTTTTTTTAATAAAGTTGTAATTTAAGTTGTTCATCTTGCTTAGTTCCTCTTAGAAAATTTTGAAATAATATGAACACAAAAAAAAAACACTCGTGAATTGGTTTCTAGAGAAATTAAGTCATCAGGAGCTTTTCAATTTTTCAAGTCGAACTCAATACTCAACCAACTTGAAATAATCCTTTAAAAATTAAAACTTTATTTTCTTCTGTGTTTATTTAACTTGAATTTTTTTTTCATTTCTTAATCCATTTAACGCTTCATTAGGACCCATACAATAAACTCGTATTTTTTTGTTGTTGTTAAATTATTGTCATACTGTGCTTTATTATACACACTATTTAAGTTTCTCTCATTGATGACAAAATCTGGAATTATTGGAAAATTAAAAAAAAAATATTTATTTATAAATTTCTAAGTTTGTTTTTTAAAATTGAGTTGACAGTAATTTAAAAAAAAAAAATAAATTGATAATTTATTGACAAGCTTATTTAACCAACAACAAAAAAAGCGATGAAATAAGGAAAGAAAAAATAAATTTTCTTGGTAAATCCAGATTAGCTTAACAAAAATAAAGCACAATTTTTTCTTTTTGGATTTTTAGTTTGGGATTTTTTAAGTCTATGACTATAATTGACAGGTTTTAGTATGTCAATTGATAATCCATCTTATTTTTATTTTAGGAAATTTTCCAATAAATAGACACCTTGATTCCTTTTTTTTTTGTTTTTGTTTTTACTAAATGATTTTCAGAAATTTTTTTCTTGCAAAAACATAAAAATCAGTTAATATGATTTAGATAATAGGATTACGAAAGTATTTAGCCTACATGCATCTAATTCCGAAAAATTAGATTCGGCTTTAATTAAAAATTTATTTTAAAAAAAAATAACGAAGATTTATAAAAATATTTTTAGTGAAAGGCCATTGTAGTATGGTACGGATTTATTTAAAATTTAAATTAAGATTTTTAGTAAAATTTTTAAAAATCAGTAAAAATAATTGTTTTTATAAGTAAATTTTTTTTTCATTATACTACACTTTTATAGTTGTGATGATGTATATGACTTCATTTTATGTCAGATTGCGTTATATGATGTCACATTACAAATTAATCACCACAACTGTGAATTTACGAATCACAATTTTTAATTGTTTAATACAGAACAAATAAATCTAACTCGAGGATTATACAGTACATTTCTGAAGTTTAAGACGTTGTTTAGACTATCTTAAGATATTTTTAACAGTCTAAGATCAATGCTTAAGAGGTGTTTAAAACGATGTCTATTGCTCAACCAAAAATTCTAATATTCCAAAACCGATATAAAAAAATTTTTTTTTTTTTTATTTATAATTTGCTCTTAAGCTGTTTTAAGACAATGTTTAAGAGCGTCTTAAGATATGTTTATAAACATGTCAACTTATTTCAGAAATGAATTGTGAAAAATATTCTTCTTATTAATTAGAATTTTCAAAAAATAGTTTTACTATCTCTCAAAATATGTATGTCATAGTAAATTTGCAAAATACGTAATTTTGTGAATTTCCTGGTCCATTAGGAAATTTCTAAAATTATTTTGAATAAAAAAAAGATTTGATTTTTTACTAGGAAGTTTAAAGATTTACTAACGCGTCAGTAGATTTGAAAAACTTCTTTGAAATTCCAGTAATTTACTATAAAATTTTTCATAAAGATATTTATTTAATTAAAATTCAATGATAAAATAATAAAATTAAGAAAAAAATAGTTTTATGATCTAAGAGCTCAGTAGGGTCATATTTCCGAAGAAATCTACACCGTGTAGATTTCTTTTGTCGAACTTGGGCCAAGTTCAAGGACAAAGAAACATTATGCTGAATGCTTTATATTTTAATTTTAACAATTTTGAGATCAAAATATTTAGAATTTATTTCGGATAGTTAAAAATTGTTTAAGTTTTAATAGTAAATGATAGTATTTCGAATTTTCCTTTTATTTTATTAAATTAATTAAAGTTTATAAAGTTTTACAAATTTCCTAAAATTAAAGAATAAATTTTAGTAATTTACTGAAAAAAATAAAAAATCAGTAAAAAACTAAAAATTTGATTATTTTTGGTATTAGACAAATTTACTGTTTTTTTAAGGAAATTTGTAAATTGACGTATTTTGCAAATTTACGACAACATGTATAAATAATATGAAATTGAATAATTAAAAAATAACTCAGATAAATATAGATTACCAATATGAGCTCGCAAATCGAATATTTTGGACAATTATTTTAAAATTAAATTAAGTTTTTTTTTAAACAATTTGAACTTAGAAAATTAATTCAAGAAATAGGTGTATTTCTTTATTTATTTTTTCATTTAATTAAAAAAAATGATTATATCGAGATATTGCTTATAAGGAAATAATTTAAAAGTCTTTATTTTCCAAAAAAATTTATTTAATTTTTTTTTCTAATAAAACGTTTTCAATTAATTTATTTAAAAATTGAATTCAGGTTTTTGATGTTTAAGTATGCTCAAACGGAAGTATTTAGTGTCTTGGAAAAAATGACAAAAACATTAAATATCTGAAATAAAAAAAAAAAAACTTCATCAACAAATACTACAACAATAACAAAAACGGAAAATACAGGTTTTAAAAATACTTTAATTAGCTTATTTTAAATACTTCCTTCAATATTTGTGGAACACGTTTATAACAGAAATAAACGATATATTTGAAAAATTTTCTAAAAACCTATAAATTCATTAATAATAAAAAAAGTTTATTTTTATTAAAATTTAATTTTCTCAACGCTTGCATTAGAATTTAATAATCAAGGAAGCGCTTATTTTCTCTCTCTCTCAATGTCTGTTTCTAACTCTTGTAATTTTCCTAAATTGCTTAAAAATCAATAAAAAAAATTCGAACGGAACCCTAGCTAAATTAAAAAAAAATAGGATATAGAACAAAAAATAAAAAATATTGAAAAAAAAATTAATTTTTTTTTTAATTCGCAATTTAATGAAGCGAAACGCCTAGAACATAAGCTAATTAAAATCAGGGTTTAATTTATTTTGTTAGAGAAGCATATGTTTGAGATTATGATATGTAAACCGATAGATAAACTAAAGGAAATCTTATAGCTAATTATCATGATAACAATTGAAACAATTAGAAATTTACTTTTTATATTTTTCTATTAGGTTCTTTTGTTTTTTCATGATTGTTGTTCTTATTGCTTTACTTAGATTTCAACTAATTAGTTCCAACCTTTTTATTGAATTAAAAACATTATTATTTAACCTTTTTCTTCTTTACTTATTTTTTAGATAGAAAAATGGTAAATTAAAACTTTAAAAATAAGTAAAAATAAAACCAAGAGTATTTAAATAAAAATATTTTAATTTAAAATAAAAATCTTCCTGTTATTTTTTTTTATTTGTTATTGAACTTCTATAAACGTCCACAAATACACATACACACAATGAATGATAAAATAGAGACTAATGGAATTAATGGTACTAATGGAAAACCAGAAAATTACTTAACCATTCGACTTTTAATGCAAGGCAAAGAAGTCGGAAGTATTATTGGCAAAGTAAGAATTTTAATTTTTGAAATGATTTGAAGAAAAAAAATCTGTTGAATTCGGCGCATGAAAGCTTTTTTTTTTATCTAAACATTTTTCTACTATAAATTTGAAACAAAATACAGTTGCTTAATAATACCGTCTTTCTTAGAATTTCGAACGAAATTTTTTTAAAGTTTCTATTGCTTAAAATCGAAGAGCTACAGTTGCGTATCTCGTCAGAGTCTCAAGGAGAACGAAAAAAAATTAAAAAAAAGGAAATTTTTTTTCGAAGTATTAATAATATTTTTAAAGGAAAAAAATATTTTTACCAATAAATTCTTTATAAAATATGTTTTTTGTCTTAACATTAATATTTTTAAAATTGTCTCGTAAATACTGTATTACTGGTAGGACGAAATCCGCAACCATCAAGCCGTGTATGTACACTTATAAAATAAAAAAAAAACAAAAATAATACGAGTTTTGTTTTTTCGACACATTTAGCTGATTTATCTTTTAAACTATTAAATTTTTCTCTAATAAAGAAAGGAGATAATATAAAGTCGATCCGAGAGCAAAGTGGAGCAAGGATCACAATATCAGATGGCTCGACACCAGAGCGTATTGTTACTATTAACAGTCCTGTTGAAAATGCCAACAAAGCGTTTACTTTAATATGCAAAAAATTCGAAGACGATTTAAAACAAACATGTACGGCAAGTACTATCCCTCCAATAACGTTACGTCTAATAGTACCAGCGAGTCAATGTGGTTCAATAATAGGAAAAAGTGGTAGCAAAATAAAAGAAATACGAGAAAAAACCGGTGCTAGTATTCAAGTAGCTAGTGAGATGTTACCAGGCTCGACTGAACGAGCTGTCACACTTAGTGGTAAACTCGATTCCATAGTCGAATGTTTTAAACTTGTTGCTGAGATTATGTTGGAAAGTCCGCCCAAAGGCGATACTTTATCCTATAAACCAAGGCAAGCAGTTGCCACTCAGCCAATCACTGCACCAATTGTTTTCGCTCACGGCCAAGCCTATCAAATACAAGGACAATATGCAATTCCTATACCAGCTAATGAAGTTGCAAAACTAATACAAATCGGCGCCATTAGTCAAATACCAGCGCCTGCCCAACCTCCATTAGGTAACATTAAAAATTTTTATATTAAGTTCTAGGCTTATTCTAATTTTTCTAAATAAATCATTTTAAAAAAAATAAAAAAAATTGAATTTTCTAAGCATTTTTTTATCGATTTTTTGACGAAAGTGAGTCTTAAGTATATATGTAAATTAGACCTTAAGTACCCAATGACCCATAGTCAATAAGACTAGATTTTATTTAAATGTTTATCTAATTATATAATTTATTTTTTAAAACAATTTAAAAAAAAAAAATATTTGCAAATATAAATCAGAAATTAAAGTAGGTGTTACAAAAAAAATTAAGCGGCTTCACGGCGCTTAAACCTATATATCCTGGCGCCTATAAATTTAGTACCCTCTTTTTTTTACCTAATTTAATAGGTAACCATTATCAATTAGAGATATCAATTTTATTTGCTTAACCAATATACAAAAAAATCACTTTACAGTTTATCATCTTGATTATGTCATATTTTACAAAGAATCGAGTTAGTAATTGATTTTTTTGTTGACTTCTTTGTTTTTAAGCTAAAATTAGACACTAGATTAGATTTTTTTAATAGTTAAAAAATTTAAACTAAGCTTGTTACGATTAGCTCGTTCCTCGCAATATTTTTTTTTTTTGATTAGAAAAATAGTGGATTTTTTTTCTTTAGTTAATATAAAATTGATATCTCTAAAATAAATCTAAAATTTAATATACACTCACTTTATTCTTGACCTTGTATGTCTTTTCCCACTTATAATTTACTTTTAACAGTCTTGATTTGTAAGTAATTATATATTTACTTTAATTTAGCGAGTATGTTGCATAATCAGACCCCACCACCTGTCACAGTTAATCCAGTCACTGTATCAGCGACCCCAGGTCCACCCGTTTCAGCAGCCAGCTCGGCCCGAAATGTTGTTCAAACTCATGAAATGAGTATACCCAACGATTTAATTGGTTGTATTATAGGTCGTGGTGGACAAAAAATAAGTGAAATTCGACTAGTTAGTGGTGCAAATATTAAAATAGCAGATTTAGAAGACGGTAATCCGGATAGGCATGTTAGTATTACAGGAACACCTGATCAAATTCAATTAGCTCAGTTCTTAATAAATGCAAGGTAATTTAATTTTTTAAATTATTTTCTTAGCTGATTGTTTTTTAGTGTTGCTAAATTCTTGCATGTACCCTAAAAAACTTGCTTCTTTATATTTTTTTTTCTTATATATATATATAACTCTCTTTAACTAAATGTAAAACTATAAAAAAAAAGTACGAGTGCATACGCGGCTAGTTTATATGCTAATAATTCAATAGTTCTTACGAATGGATCGACTACGCCGACTTCGAACACATCGTCGCCGGTCTCATCAACATCTCAAAATGAATTAATTACTACTACTTCTGCTACTAACACTAACGATTTAGACACAAATAATCTTTTATTACAAAAAACAAATCTAGTTCTACAGACTCAAACAGTTCTACAACCGGTTCTACTCACCTATCCAACGGATCAAATACAAAATCAATTTAGTCTGCATTATCAACAGCATTTACTAACTAAAAATCAGCAAAGTCGAGATTTTAAAAGACAACAATTTCATTTTAAGCCTTATTAAAATATTTTCAATACTCAAAAATTATTGTTAGAAAAACATCTTTTTTTAAAATTTTGTTTATTTTATTTTTTTTGTTTATTTTTTTCATATAACAGTGTTCACCTTTAGATGTTTAAGACTAAGTACTGAATCTCGAAATTAATTTTTAAGCATGAGTTAAATGTATTCCTCAATATTTATATTCAAAAAGAAAAAAAAATAAAAGACGAAATTAATTTTTTAAATTTTAATTATTTATTTTTATTAATCGAGTTTATTATTTAATAAAAAAATTTTATTATATTTTATGTTTTTATCTATAAATGTCTCTTAACACTATGTGACATCCCTCCAATACTTTTTTTTGTTCTGTTAATTGTTAATTGTCTGCATGACTATACACAAAAAAAAATTGAAATCATAAACATTCATGAAATTTAAAAATATTATGGATTTTCTTTTAAGAATTGCAACCGAACTTGGCGGTCTACTGGTACCACACGTTGCAGCTATGTAATAATCAAATTTAACAATTTTGTCTATTTTTTTTGTTGTTGTTGTTGTTGAGAGAAAAATGCATTTACCAAAAAAAGAAAAACATCTTTGAGAGTCAGTGTAAAAATCTAAAAGAAATTTTTAAACTATTTATTTATTTATTTTGTTAAATTTATTAGGAACATTCATGTGAAAAAAAAATCATTTTTAAATTGTTTATTTTTAATTTATTTATTGAGGCTTTTACCTCTTTTTTTGTTGGTAAAGTTTCCAAATTTTTTTTGCTAAACTAATCATGCAAGTTTATTTGTTGTTGTTTCTGTATTTTTTTTTTTACGATTTGTATGCAAATATTAAGACGAAATTCTAGGATGAAATAAAAAAGATTTTTTTTTTAAAAACTATTTAATGTTATATTTTATTTTATTTATTTTGGTTTACATAAACAAAAAATAAATTTTTTTAGTTTTTTTTTCATTTTTAAAATTATTTTTAAATTTTTCTGAAATTAATTTTTAAAGTTTATATTTTTGAGATTAAAAAATATTTATTTTATTGACTTAAATTGATCAAATAATAAATTATTTAATTATTGAGAATTTTTTGGTTTTTAAACATCTAAAACTCCTGACCCTGAATGTTTGGAGTGCCAAAAATTTGGACACTCTCAAAACAACTGTAAAAGCAAAGAATTTATTTGTTTACGTTGTGCTGGTAAACATCACTATAAAGAATGTAAAATTACAAATGCTGATGACTATAAATGTGCAAATTGTAATTTTAAACATGCCTCATCTTCTAAGGAGTGTAAAATTCTACAAGAAGCAGTAAATAAAAAACAAAATAAACAAGAATCCAAAAACAACCAAAATTTTTATAGAATTGAATCAAATTTTGATAAGCAAAAAAAAGAAAATTAAGTTTCGATATAAATGAAAAATAGACCAATATTAAATCTAACATAAATATTATGCACTGTAACTGCCAATCAATTTTAAATATGGAAAAAATATCATTAATTCAAGGCTTAATTTTCAGGAATAATATTGAAATTTTGAGCTTAAATGAGACTTTTTTAAAACCGAAAGATGATTTAAAAATAAACGGCTTTAAAATCTATAGCAGATAGATTAGTAAAACGTGGTGGCGGTGCAGCTCTAGCTATTAAAGAAAACATAATAACTAAAAAAATAAATGCACCTCAAAACACAGAACTCGTCGGCGTTGAAAACACCACAGATAACAATTTAACATTATCTATATTCTCTTTTTACTCGAGTCCAAAATCACAGCTAGATTTTAATCTACTAGAATTTATATTTTTCAACCATCCAAATTCGATTTTACTTGGAGACTTGAACGCTAAACTCAAAAAAAGTCACCTACAAAACAGGTAAAAGCATACTTGACTAGTCAATTTGCTCAAACCAAATAATAAAAAATTTTATAAACCATACGTTTATCGATCGTAAAATTGGTGACCATCAACCAACTTTTACATTTTTTAGCTTGAATCCAACAAGAATATGCACTAAATCATACGAAAAAATTAATTGGGAAAGTTTTAAGAAAAAAATGTCAACTAAAATAGAAATAAATATGATATCAAACAATTACCAGTTAGAAAACGAAGCCGAATAATCTAAACGAATTAACATAAGATGAGAAAACGATCGCAAATCTATTCGCAAACGACTTAGAGTCAATATTCAATTCGAAAGATACCCAAGAAAATATTTGCCACACAAATTTATCCGAAAAAATAACTTTATTAGAAATGACCGACGAAATCAAAAACATAAACTTAAAAGCAGCTCATGGATCAGACCAAATAACAAACAAAACCATAAAGAATCTCCTATCAATTTTTCTACCTAGACTCTTAAATCTATTTAACAAGTCAATTGAACTAGAATATATACCAATCAAATGGAAACAATCAATCATAACAATGATTCATAAAAAAGGTAAGCCACCCGACTCGACTTCCTCATGCAGACAAATATCATTACTGTGCTGCTTAATGAAATTATTGGAACGTCTTATTAACAAAAAAATTCAACTCTTTTGAAAAAACACCTACCTGAAGAACAAGCTGGATTAAAAAAAAAAGATGTACTCAAGACCACATACATGTATTAAATCAATCAATTATTGACGGCTTTAATGAAAAAAAAATAACAGACGCAATTTTCTAAGGCTTAGAAAAAAGCATTTGACAACGAAAAACTGAAATCCATTGGTCTCAATTGTAAGTTTTTAAATTGGATAATTTGTTTTCTAAAAATAGGTCGTTCAAAATCAGATACAAAAATAGATACTCATCAAACAGCCCCATTTCATGTGGCGTACCAAAGACATTTGTCTATCTCCAACTTTTTTTATTAAATATTTCAGCGACGTCATAAATATTATACCAAATGATTTAAAAAGTAGTTTGCTTGCAGACGATTTATGTATTTGGTCAAGCAAATCTTTAATTTTTCAATTAAAAAACTCACTACAAAACGGATTAAGCAACATTAATGATTTTTGTAATTTAAAAGGATTTTTTATCAAGAAAGAAAAAACGAATTACACGATTTTTACAAAAAGCGACCATCGAAAAAATTACTATGAAAAATATGACCTAATCCTAACTATCGACAATACACCATTTCATTTTTTATCAAATCAATCATTTCTAGGCATATTACTCGATCCAAAAATTAAAAACGAAGCACATATATCAAATATAATTTTAAAAAAACGCCTCGACAAAAAGTTTTTAGTAAAATCCACAGAAGTAAATTAAAGAACACAATAAAAATTAGTATAATAGTTTTTAAATAGTAAATTCGATCTATTTTTGACTATTGTTTCATAATGGTATTAGATGGCCTCCAAAATTTGACAAAAAAACTCCAATTATTTCAAAATAAGACATTAAGAAATATCAAACATTATAGCTTAAAAACAAAATTATCAAAAATCCATAAAACCCTAGAAGTAGAATTTATTAAACCAAGACTCGACAAATTATTTTTAAAATACTCACTCAAAAATATTGGTAACAATCGAAATAAATTAAATTAAAATAGTATCAAACTCAACGAAGAAAAACAAATCCAAAAAGGACTAATCACACCATCTGACGTCATATTAAATCGTGTAAAAAATCAAAAAAATTAAGTTGTCCTCTAAACTAAAGATCTAATTCAAATTCAAAAACAATTTAAAAAAAAAATTTAAACAAATAAGAATGTTATTATGTATATAGTTCCTTTCTTTTTTTATTTTTTTAAATTTTTTTACAACTTTTTTTTTTATACAATACTTAATATTATAAAATTTCTGTAAAATATGTAATACAAATTTTATTATTTGTTTTGTAAAATTTAATTAAAAAAGCCGCAATAAATTTTGAGTAAATTTCGCAATTAATTTTGCATTTTTTTCTTTTATTTAATATAAACATTGAATTATTTTTTTTTACATGAATTTTTATTAAAAAATACGATTCCTCATAAACGAATGAATTATTTGAAATTTTGAAATTTGAAATTTTGAAATTTTGTTGCAAATCTAAATTATTCCTAATTAAAAATTTCTTTTCTCTCCAAAATGGGAAAAGACCATTCTGATTCAGCGAATTTAACACAGCTAAATCCAGTTAATTTTTCGTACAGTGACCAAACAGTTCACTCACAACTTTATCCTGATCGACAAGTCAATCTCAACCAGATTTGTCTCTTAAGTCAAAGTAATAATTTCATACCACAAGGTACTATCAGATTTGGTACGTTTAATACTTCGTTTACGACAACTGGAGTAAACAACACAATTAATAATTCGAGTCTAAATGACAAAAATCTTACTTGGAAAGACATATTAAACCCAAATTTCGATATAAACGTGTTATTATTAAACGTTAATTCAATTGCCGATGAACCAAGAGAGGTATTTTTAAATGAGTACAAAACAAAATTAACTGGTAATACTAAAAGTAACAAACAAAAATTCGAAACATTGAGATGTGAAATGTTCAAGTTATTATTACAAAAGCTAAATTATTCAGGTCAAAATACATAAGTTTAAATCTAGATCGAACTGGTCTTGGTTTTGCTGAAGATTTGTATAACATTTGTGTGAGTTATGTAGAAGGTGAACTAAAAACAAATTTATTAGATATTTTTGTCACTGATAGTATAAAAAATGCATGTAGTAATGGTCAAATTCGAGGTGAATATCAACAATTGAGTAATACACTTCAAATTGTGTTAAATGAACTTGATGTATATAAAAAACAAAATAGTATGCTATTGCCTTAAGTCAGTGAATTGGAAAAGTCTTGCGTAAATTGTAAGCAGGGTTTAGCTGAGACTGAATTAGGTGAAAATTCAAAAAGTTTTAAGCGAAGAAGAAACGATGATCATGTAAGTACTAGTCCAAATTTTACTAATAATTTAATACCAGGTCCATCAACTGCTGATGAAACTGTACAAGATACTTTAGAAGGTCCAAACATGAACACTCATACAAACTCAAATGAAAGTGGTGAGAATGCCAGTACTGATTCTGATTTAAATGTAGATACAGCGTCGAATCAAGCTCCAAGCACAAACAAGCCAAATACTAAACCAAGTTATTCAAGAGTAGCTTCTAAAGATTCAAATGGTCAAGATGGTGGAAGATATAGTTTCAATAAGAACAAGAAAAGTAAAACTAACAACTTGGACGTTGTTCGAAAAATTGTAAATTGTCAACCGAAAATTGAATACAGTAATCCTAAACGACGAAAGTGATGGATAAACATTGGTCGAACCAAGAAATAGAGGCTATAAATCAAGACATAAAGTAACTGGTAGTGCCATATCAGGTATTAAAAGTCTAAGAGCTATTAGTAGACCTTATAGTTATTATGTAGGTCAATGGTGTATGAACACTCCTCCAGATATTCTCAAAAAACATATAAATAATTTCACTAAAGTAATAGAAATTGTTGAATTAAGTACACATTTAGCAAATAGACACTTTAGAGCTTTTAAAGTCACAGTTGAGTCTTTTTGTGCCGATGCAATGCTAACGGGATCAAATTGGCCTGGTGGTGTTAGAGTCGAGAGGTGGTACAAAAGACCAAAAAAAGATGAAGAAAATAGGTACGTGAATAAAGTGGTCACTTCAAGTAGAAGTATTAATCGAAACAATGATGTTAATACAAATGTTGGTCCATCAAATAATGACCAAGAGACACAATTACCTGTAGAGAATAGTGACGATACTAGTGAAACTGAGTCAGACGATGAGTCAGTTAATATGGAATCTGATAATGACCTTGAAAATGTCAATGATCATAATGAATAAATTTTCTAATATTAATTAAACTTATAAATAATCGTGTTTCGTTAATAATGTATAATTTTGCAACATATAATTGTCATAATTTTAAATCCAATTTTAATACAGTAGAAAAACTTAAAAGAGAATGATATAATTTTTATAATAGAGCATTGGCTAGCTGTTGAAGAATTTCATGAGTTTAATATAATTGATACGTCAAATTTTAACATTTTATTTACAAGTGAATTTAGTTTAAAAGATAAAAGTAGAGGCAGACCTTATGGTGGTAAAATGTGGTTTGTTAAAAAGGGTATAAAAATTTTAGCGTGCTATGAACTAAGTAACAATATTATGGTAATTTCAGTTGAATTAGGTAATGGAAAGTCATTACAAATTTATGGTGTTTGGTTAAAATTTGATGACAATTCAAGCGAATCGATTGAGAATTTTCAATCAAATTTACTAATGCTTGAAAGTGAGATTAAAAACAACGTCGAAAAAAAGCAACCATTCGTTATAATGGGTGATTGAAATGCCGATTTAGAGCGTGGTAGAAGATTTGATATAATTTTTAAGGACTTTGTTAATAATAATGCTTAATAATCTCAGATGATTTAGATTCGCAAAAGGTAGGTTACACTTACAGAAATGGTGACTATAAGGCTTTGATTGACCATATAGTTTGGCACAAAAATGAGTCTGACTTTAAGATGGTAGACGTTAAAATATGTACTGGTAATAATTATTCAAGTGATCATTTACCAATATCAAAGTTTATGTTGATTTAGGTGTTAAAGATGAATCTAATCAAGTGATCAGGAAATTTTATCGTTTTGACTGGAATTGTAGTGCTTTTATTGACAAATACAATGAGAATTTAGAAAAAATGATGCCAGAAATGGAACATTATTTTACTAAAGAACCAAATCTTGAATTAATTAATCAATTTTATAAAGAACTGTGTAGCACGTTAATACGAGCTGCTAGAACAGCCGAAAAGTCAATTAAATATACATCGATAATCAAAAATATGTCTACGAATAGGGCAAATTGGAATGGAAAAAAATTAACAACACAATTAAAAGAAATTAATCGGAATGTGAAATTGGTCGAATCAAATTTTAAAAATTCAGTTGGTATTGTTAGGCAACAACTTGAAGATGATTTGCGTAATTTACGTCGTGAGCGTAGAATAGAAAATAAACGTATAATCAAAGAGTTCAATTCAAGGAAAGTATTCAAAGTTGAAAAACTTTTCAAGTATAATAGACAACGCTTTTGGAAAGAAATTTCAAAGTTTAAGAATAAATCGTCGTTCAAACCTAAAAATGTAAGCTTAAAAGTTTTGAAATTTTTTATAAAGATTTATTTTCGGCGGAAAATACTGTTGAAAATTTCGAACGAGAAAAGATAGAAAAAGACACAACGTTATTCTATGAATCAATCAAAAAGAAAGTTTATGATTATCTAGTTACTGAATTTGAAGTTAAATCGGCTATTAATAATCTCAAGTCAAATAAAGCAGTTGGGCATGATAATATTCCTGCTGAAATGCCAATTTCAGTATCCTCGTGCTTTGCCAATGTCTTGGAACATATAATTCTTCAAAATATCGACATTAGAAGTAAAATAAATACAAATCAATTTGTTTACAAAAACAGATATTCATGTAAACATGCGTATTTTATGGTTAATGAAACTATCAACTATTACAATATTTATAAGACAAATGTATATTTAGCAAGTTTAGATGCCCAAAAAGCATTTGACAAGCTATGGAGAACTGGTCTATTTTTTAAGTTAAAGGAAACGATTCATTAGATGTTTTGGAGAGTTCTCTTCAATTATTATAGTGTTTCATGTATTATAATTAAATATGAAAATCAAATATCTGAAATTATAAGAAAGACTATTGGAAGACTATGGAGAATAAATTTTAATCCGACTAAATCGGTCATTATATTTCAAAATTGGAGTAAAAATGATGAATCTAGAGTTTTTTACTTAAATGGAATCAAAATTCAAAAAGTTCACAGCTTGGTTTACCTTGGTTTACCGATTGGCGATCATGTTTATAAAGAAAATTATTAAAAATTCAAAAAAGTAGAAAAAGCTCTATACTCCTTAAATGGAGTTGGTTGTAGAGCTTTTGGTCTAGAACCTAAAATCTTAGCTAGACTGTATAGTATTTATTGTCAGCCTATTTTTAATTATGGCATAGAACTTAAATACTTAAATACTTAATTTAATTTTAAAAAAAAATAGCTCTCGGAATCAACCCAAGGAACGTCCGTGGCGCGTTGATCTAAGTTTGAACCCGCGAGTCTGTAGTTTCATAAATAAAGTAAAGAAAAAAAAGAAAAAAAACTAAAAATAAAATAAAATGAAGTGAATTTTATTTTTATAGTATTCTAAAATAATTGTCAAGGAGAGTACGGACTTTTTTGTTGGAGTTTGATTGTCGTTTAGAAATTCTATAATCTCGTTAGCGATAAAATCTGTTTTTTTTAATTTTGTCGACTTATATATTTTGTGAGTCGTCTTAATAGGAAAATACTCGATTATTTTGAGGATTTTTTTTGAAGAGAAACTTTGATTTTTTCTGTGCCGGAATGTAAAATAAAAAAAGAGTAGTAAAACAGTGACTTATCAAAGTCTTTTTAGTGAACTTTTTTTAGGAATTATTTTCTTTTCGATCGTTTTCAGAATTACTATCATTTTAGGATTTTATTTTTTAATGATTTATTTTTTTTTAAGATTTTTAAGAAAAATTTCAAAATGTGGTCTTACATTTTTATTATTTTTAAATAAATATTAAATTAAGATTTTATTCGATTGAGGTTATTGAAAAAATATCAAAATCTGATTTTAATTTTTTATGATTTATTAAAGTGTGATTATATTTATTAATTAAGTTCCTTGTAAAAAAAAAGTTCGAATGAAGAGAAATTTTCTCAAATTAAATGCATAATGTAATTGAAATTAACTAAATATGTTCATTTTACTTTAATGTCCATTTTTTTTAAATACACTTATTAACAGATAAGTGTCTGGATGAGGCTTTGTTATCCACTTATTTAGTCTATTGTGGAAGCTCTCCACATGATTATTTGTTCTAGGGATTTTTGTTTTAGCATGGTTCCAAATATCATTTTCGAATCCACCTTTAAACCACATGTCTAAAAAGTAAGCGACGAAGTTTTCAATTAATTTACAAAATCAGAGTCGTATCAGAATTCTTAACTTTCTAAAACTTTAGTAGAATTTTCTATATTTTGGCCTCTACCACGTCCTATTCCTCTACAGCGCGCTCTAGGACAACAACGCCCTCTGCCACTTATTATCAATAAATTATTACTTGGTTAAATTGGTACATTCCTATTCTCTTTTAATTTTTCAAAAGTTTATCTTTGTTTTCTATAATGACTTGTCTTACTTGTCATGAGAATGATCGATTCCATTTATGCAGCCAAGAACATTCCATGTAGTAACTGAGGTCGGAGAATTGTTTTTTTGACATCTCCAATTAATTGTGTTATTTTTATTAAACTTTTTAAGCACATAAATTTCATTCTCAATTTTAATTGCATCAGGATTTCGCTTAGTTTTTGTTTTTTCATAGTGGACGGTAAACACCAAATCGTCGTCTAAATCTTCGTCTAAGTTATCTAATAAATCAAGGTTGTTATCAAATCAAAATAAAAATCTGAATCGTATTCATAATTCATTTTTTTAAGTGTTTCAAAATAATGAATAAAAAATTTTAAACTTAACTTGCATTCAAATCTTATTTTCTTTTTTTTTTTTTAAGTTCTTGCAACATATACTAATTTCAGTTTATTTTTTACTTTATAATAAATTTTTCAAACGAAAAAATCACATATTTCTTAATCAAAAAATGATAGAATCACTTATTTATAGAATCATAACACTTATAAAATCTTAATTTAAATAAAATCCTAAAATGATAATATACCCGTATTCAAATGTTCTTAAAAGTTTATTTTCGGGTAAAGCGTAAATCCTAGAAACGTTGGATTCTGTTCAGGAGGAATTTTGTTTTTTCGATATTGAATTTGAATCAATATTTTATTGATAATTCTTTCTAAGACCGGTTGCAGTAAAAGTAGTGTTACATGTTTTTTCACTGTTTATAGTTAATTCCCAATTATTACATTTCATTCTTTTAAAATTCGAAAACTCTATATTTAACGAAAACTAACCAATTTCTTAGATAACATTGTATCCAGTTAAGTAATGGACTAAAGTCCTGTTTTTTTAATTTATATAAAATAAATGTGGTGTTTTGTCAAAAGCTTTTTCTTTATGGTAATAGAAAGCTACAGTAATCATTGAGTAAAAACCGTGACCGATTGATTGAGTTTGTTTAAAAATATGTTTTTATGTTGAATAAATTTATAAGTGATTGAATAAGATTATGAAGCTTTTAAGTTTGAAAAAATTTTAAACAAGAATCCAAATCGAAAATTTTGAGTATATTAAATCAAATACCTGGAAAGGAGATTTTAAAACCGATAAAAAAGAATAAAAGGAAAAAAGAGGATAAAAAGTGTCAATTAATGGTCATCTTTATTATTTTACATAGAATTAATAATAGAAACAAATACTGGATGTTTCAAACCTACGGAGTATTATCTGAATCATTTCTACAGTAGAGCTATAGGACCATGTGAAACTTTAGCAAGCTTTGCAAGAGATTTAGAGAGGTTAGTCGATAAAGGTCTACCAGGCTTAGATACAAACGTTAAGTCAAAACTTTTGGAAGCAAGGTTAGTCTCAAGTGTACCAGAAACCACTAAAACGTTCTTAGAACTATTGGCTGACAAGAAGTGGCCCGAACTTATAGTTATTTTTGAAAACCAAGTCGATTACAGATCGGTAATTCCAACTCAGTTCAACCAAGAAATTCAAATAAACAGACTAGATCAGAAGCATGAAAGAGAAGAGAGACGTTTAAACGGAAATTGTAATTATTGTAATAAACCCGGTCATAAGTGGGCCGTAGGAAAAGGATGTCAGATAGTGAGGAACAAAAAGGAACAAATGGAAATCGGAATGAAGCGAATAAACATTTAGGGAATGTGAGTCGAAAACCAAATAATGGGAGCTATCAAAAGAGTAGATATAGCACTAATAGAGCAAAGACCACAGCTTTAACATTGGAAGCTGAAATTGATGAAGGAAACTGCGATGAGGCGAACACAGTTCATATAGAATCGTTTAGTTGTGAATCAACGAGAACTTCAAAGTTAACTAGAGTTGATACTGTGGTTGGGTTAGGCCCTTTCGAATCAAACATTCCTATACTGTTAGACAGTGATGCGACAGTTTTGTTTATTAATATTTCAAAGCTACCAAGAGAATTATCAGACAGAATAAGAAAAATAATTGCACTAAAGGAGAAAGGAAATTGTTAAGGGTTAGAGATAGTGGACATCACGATAAAATCTGCACTCAGTAGTGAAAAAGTGACATGTGCTAAAGGAAAAGCTAGGATAAGAATAAATAACTGTGTCGGTGAGCACGAGTTTATTTCCACAAATATCACCGAAAGAGCTATTCTAGGTATGGATTTTTTGAAAAAATTTAAGGCAATTTTTGACTTCGAAAAAGACACTGTTACACTATCAGATAACGAAGTTAGACATCAAATTCACTACGTTGGAGAAGAGAGCGGAAATAAAGAAAAAGCTAACAATGCGGTCACAGTAAGATTAGACAAGTCTTTAGTTCTTAAGCCGAGGACTGAAAAGCTAATCGAAGTGCAAGTCGGCGCTAGCGACAGAACATTCTTATTCGAACCAAAAAGGGATGTAAATTATGATGTAAAGAAGGGTGTTATGTGGGCTCGCAGTGTTGGCACAGCGTCTGAGGATGGTAAGTTGTTGGTGAGTGTGGTGAATATCTCAAAAAGTGAACTATCGGTTGAAGAAGGGATTGAAATTGGCACGTGGGAAGAAGCCGAAATCTCGGATGATGGAGAGGCGGATACAGTAATGCATAGGAACGGCGAAATAAATTGGGAAGCGATTCAGATCAATCCTAATTTAACCATGAGTCAACAGGAAGCCATTAAGGGTCATTAAAAAATACCAAGAAGCATTCCAATGGTCGGAATATGACATCGGAAGAACAAACGTAACCAAGCACAAAATTGATACAAGAGATGCGACTCTAATAAAACAGAAACAGTACAGAATGCCTCAATTGGCTCAGGTAGAAAAAGAAAAGCAAGTCAAGGAAATGTTAGATCGAAAGATGATAGAGGAAAGTAAGAGTCCTTGGTGCAGTCCGATTATATTGTTTAAAACGAAAAAGCAAGAGAATTAGAAACAGGAGTATAGATTCTGCATAGACTTCAGAAAATAAAATAAGGTGACTGTCAAAGACTCCTATCCATTACCTCCAATAGACGACACAGTGGACGCGTTGGGGGGAGCTAAGTTCTTCACTACATTAGATTTAGCATCAGGATATTGGCAGATAGAGTGAGAAGAGTATGACAAAGAAAAGACTGCCTTCACAGCTAATAACCGACTTTACCAGTTTAATGTGATGCCGTTTAGGCACCACCAACATTTCAAAGGACAATGGATGATTTATTACGTGATTTAAATTGGATGTATTGTCAAGTATATTTAGACGATTTCATCGTTTATTCAAAGGATTTTCAGACTCACCTGATACGATTGGAGGAAGTGTTAAAAAGATTTTTAGCTGCGAAGCTAAAGCTTAAACCATCAAAATGCAAGCTATGTATGGAATCAGTTACGTATTTAGGTTATCGTATATCAAATGAAGGTCTTAAACCCGATCATACCAAAACAAGAGCAATAGCTGAACTTAAAGCGCCATCAAACAAGGACCAGGTAAAAAAGTTCCTAGGAATTTTTCCTATTACAGGAGATTTATACCTTCTTTTAGTGATTTGGCAGCTTGTTTGTTTGCATTGGTTAAGCCAAAAACAAGTTTTATCTGGACCGAAGATTGTCAAAAAGCATTCCAGGTATTGAAGCGATTGTTAATCCATTCGCCAATACTAATCTTTCCTAATTTCGTGAATTTGAAGTATATACAGATGCGTCAGATGTGGCAATAGGGGCTGTTTTAGTGCAGAAAGTTGATGGAATCATGCATCCTATTGCTTTTGCTAGTCGTCTTTTGAATAAACATGAGAGGAATTATTCAACAACCGAAAAAGAAATGCTCGCAATTGTTTATGCGTCGAGGGTTTTTAGCAGCTATATTTTCGGCAGAGAGATAAAATTCTTTACAGATCACAAGCCTTTGAGTACGCTTCAGAAAGCCAAATGGGAGACTCTACAGGTTACTCCTAAAGCTCGAGGAATTTAATTACAAAATTATTTATTACCCAGGGGCATTAAACAAATTGGCAGATTTGTTGTCGAGACCAAATCAAACCAAAGTCGAAATCAATAAACTAGAAATGGAGTGTGAATTGGACTGGGTAGAAGAACAAGACAGAGACAGGGAATTGTCGATAGTTAAGGTTGCAGTGAAGACAGGTGATGTTAAAGAATTATTAGGATTAGAGAATTCGAAATATTGGAACACTAACAAAGAATATTTGTTCGTACAAGATAACATTTTAAAGCTTAAGAACTACCAAGGTGAAGACGTTGTAGTAGTACCGCATCAGTTAAGGTCTTTTATTTGTAAAATTTATCACGACGAGATCACAGCAGGGCATCTAAGTTATGAGAAGACATATAAAGCGATATGTTCGCGATACTACTGGCCTCAAATGAAAACAGAAATTTTCGATTATTGCAAGAGTTGCGACGTATGCCAGAGATTGAAACCAAGGAATGAGACTAACAGAAGTCCACTAATTTCTATAAAAGTCGAGAAACCATGGGACTTAGTAGGAATAGACATTGCGGGACCTTTAAAGCTAACAAAGCAAGGAAATACACATTTTTTCTTATTAATTGACGATGTGTCAAAGTTTTGTATAACCGGCGATACAAACTCTACCACAGCTGCCAGTACAAGAGAATTTGTTAAGAAGAAATTAATTGAAGTTTTTGGTACTCCATATGCTATCTTGAGTGATCAAGGAAGGAACTTTGAATCGCGAGATTTTGATGAATTTTGTAAAAGTTTAGGAATAAAGAAAGTAAGGACAACGACATATCACCCTCAGTGTAATGGATTAGCCGAGAGAACTTTTAAGACAATCAAGCAAATGTTGAGTGCATATGTCTCATCAACTCATGACGACTGGGACCAAGTACTGGGAAAGGTGACTTTCGCTTATAATAACGCCATTCACGACACTATTGGTTATAACACAAATCAAATAATTTTTGGTAAGTGTCTGGCCACACCCTATTTTGGGCACGACCAAAAAAAATATTGGTCGTGCCCAAAATAAACAAAAAAAACAATACGATAAGAGCGTAAGAGAAAGGCATATTTTTAAAGTCGGAGATTTAGTAATGGTTGTCAATTCAAGACAAAAAGTAGGCCAGGCGCGAAGTTTCACACCTAAGTTTGTAGGTCCATTCATAATTGAAAAAATGATCAACGATGTAAATTATAAAATTAAGGAAATGTCCACGGGTAAGAACCAAGTGGTTCACTATAATAGATTGGCTAAATACAACATGAGGAGTGAGACAAATTCGGCTGAAGCCAACATAGACGAGGCTGAGGACGAGTGGTTGGAGGTGAAACGTTCTATCGCGGTGTTTATAAGGAGAATCAATCCAAATTTACTAATATCACAAGTCACACAAGTAGCTTTTGAAGCAGGCCAAAATACGAACAATAATGAAGTAGAGGAAAACGAGATGGTGGAGGAATTAGATGTAACGGTATACGGGACGCCGGATAAAATTAGGAGAAACCACTGGCAAAACTGCAGATGCCATAGAAAAACCATTTAAATGTCAATTTTGTGAGTTTAGCACTTCAAAGCAAAGAGCGCTAGGTTCTCACATGAGAATACACAAAGAAAAAGGGAAAAGTGCAGAGTGCACTAGCGAGGCAAGTACTTTATACGCCTAAAAAAATATATAAATATAGACAAAAAAAAATAAAAAATAAAAAAAATTTTAAATATGTAAAAAAAAAAGAAACTTTTTATTAGGATTAAATATTATATCCATAATTTGCTGTTAAAAGGAAAATTGTTAGTTTTTTAGATTTTTAAAGGTGTGAGGTTTTATTTTGGTGATCAAGGGTCATTTAAATTTAAGACGCTTGAAAGCTTATTAAATTTTTATTATTTTTCCGGAAGATCATAAGCTTTAGCCAGTTTCATGTTAATTTTAATTTAATTATTTTGCTAATGTATTTTTCCCAAACGGAGTAGAACAGACAAGTTTTGAAAACATACTGTTTGTTGTGATAGGTTAAAAAACTATTCACTTAAATAAACACGAGGATTAAAATTTAATACATAATGTATTTTAAGACTTGTACTATTGAAAATTAAAAAAAAAACAATATTAAAAAAAAAAAATAAATCAAAATGCAAATAATATATGATATTATTATTTACAACGTACCTAACGTGTTACAGAGCAGGGAAAGGCTACTGTAGAGGTTGAATGATCGCGCGAGGGAGGAGGGCATATCAAGAATGCTCTTGTGCCATGTTGTGCCCGGCGAAAAGAACTCGCCGGGACATGCCTTCGCATCAAGTGAAGACCTCGAGGATAAGTGTCTTTTGCTAAATTGGTCAGGAATGTACTTCGCAGACCATCGCCTACATTTTGAAAGAAGGAGAACTTGTAGGTTAGACTGGAACAGGTTGGTAGACTCTGTGGAGAGGTAGCGGCGATACCAAAGAAATGAGGCGACGATGGCGAGGACCGATAGCTGAGATGACTTTGGAAGCCAAGAAGGAGTTGGTGGTGCCAGGTTGGTGGTGAGGTGACCAACGACCTAAGGCCCGAGGGATGTAACCCTAACCAGTCGGGGTCTCAGAGGATGCGTAGTTGCTATAAAAGCAACTACGCTTATTAAACTTAGTTGTTAGTTTTTAATAAACTTTATACGACAGCAACTCTCTTATTTATTATTGTTCCCTCCCTTACTTAAGTATTACAATGACGATCTTGTCGGTATCTGGCCAGCACTAGGACAAGGACAGCATTCGGAAACAACCAAGACTATGTTTTATTGGATTAAGAATCTTTGTACAACGGTAAAATCACTTAAAAACAAAGTTGAAACACTAGAAACAGCAGTCACGAATCTAGAAAACGAAAACAAAAATTTAACCGACAAACTAACAGCGTCACAAACTAGCACTCGACCAACTCTTGACTGGAATAAAGTATTCGACAAAAACGCAAAAAGCACAAGCGAAGACGTGATGATAATTGCTAAAATAGATCGTGAAATAAAAACAAAAGAAAGTAAAGAAAACAACATTATCATTAGCGGTCTGAACGAATTAGAAACTGGCACTGATGATGAAAAAAATAAACATGATGAAAACGAAGTTGGTAAAGTCCTAAACGTACTTGGAATAGCTGGAAGTAGAGTGAAAAGAAGTGTTAGAATCAAAAGAGCTCGGCAAGAGAGCAAACCTGGACTAATACTTGTAGAGTTTGAGGACAAAGTACAACAAGAACAAGCATTAAGAAGCGCTAAACTGCTAAAGGAGAAAACTGAGTTTAACAAGATCTACATAAACAGCGACTTAACAAGAAACGAACTAGAAGAAGCGAAAGAACGTAGAAATATAATTAGAGAGCGGAACAATATACTCGAATATGGCGAAGGACAGTTAAAGTATGGAATTCGCAACGAAAAGGAGTTCTACTGGGGGGAAAGATTCGGGAATATCGTACGAATCGACCGGCACACGAAAAGAGCTATCTAACTAACGTACAAAAAAGACCCAAAAACGAATAATCGAAACGCAAACTCACGAAAAAACCCTCAATCATACCCTCAACCAAACTCACAACCGCAGTCATACCCGAATTCATCATCTAACCAACAAGTAAACTCAAACCACACATCCAACCCAACATCAAGTCCGAAAACTTTAAGTGATGAAAAATTCAAATTAAAAAAAAATAAAAAAAATGAAAAAATAAAAAAACAAAAAATAACAAAAACAAAGTCAAGTCCTAAACTGTCATGCTATTACACAAATGCCACCAGTCTAGCAAACAAAATAAACGAACTAAGGATAGTCATCGACAAAAGTTCGCCGGATTTAATAGGGATCACAGAGACTTGGTTTAATCCTCAGTCACTGCGAACAATCGACGGATTCACTCAGTATTCACGAGACCGTACAAGAGGCAATGGCGGAGGTGTGATAATATATGTCAAAAACTCGTACAAATCGTTTGAAGTAACTGAGGAGCAGCTAAATGTGGTTGGTATTGAGAATATTTGGTGCAAAATTATTTCAGGTAAGGATATTTTATTAGTAGGCTGTATATATAGACCCCCTAATTCCCCAAGAGAAATTTCTACTCAAATTAATAAGACAATCGTTCATGCTAAAAGTCTGGTTGAACAAAAAATATTTACTAGTCTATTAATCTTTGGAGATTTTAATCATCCTAGTATTCAATGGTCTAACTTGGGAGGACATTGTTCATCTAGATTCGCTCAAGGTGGCGAATTTTTGGATTGCCTAGAGGAAAATTTTTTGCATCAAATAACCCTTGAGCCAAACTTTAAGAAAAATATCCTAGACCTAGTTATAACTGATGACATCAACCGTATTTTTAGTATAAACACCGGACCCTCATTAAGTTCGTCGAAAAAGAATTTTTTACATAATTGCCTGGAGTGGGAATTTTTTATCTCTGATGAAAATGATAGTAATAATCGTCCAGTCGAAACGGTAAAATATAACTTCTTGAAATGTGATTTCGAAAAATTCAAAAACTCAATTAATAAATATAACTGGGTCAACGAATTTTCGGCCTTAAGTATAAATGGAATGTATGAGAGATTCCTTGAGATTTACAACCTTAATGTTGAAAAATTTGTTCCAAAGTTTCGTCAAAGTGACCTATCAAAGACTCCAAAACCTAAGTGGCTCAATAAAAACTTAAAAAATCTTTGTCGAAAAAAATTCGGGCTGTGGAATAAATTAAGGGCATCAAGTGAAAATTTAGTTATCAAAAACGAATACAACAAGCTTTGCAAGTTACTAAAAAAGGAGACTAAAAAAGCTAAAAATGATTACGAATTCAATTTGGCAAAAAATTCAAGAACAAATCCCAAACTTCTCTATTCCTATATCAACAAGCAAAATACTTGCAAGGACGAAATAAGGTCTTTATTGAATAATCAAGGGACAGCAACCACAAACAAGAGTGAAATTGTCGACTTATTAAATGAGCAGTTTTATAGTGTATATAAAAAAGAATCTCAGACAAATGATCAAATTCTAAACTCTGTAGAGTACACTGATAAAATTTGTAACGCAAGCGAAACTATTTTTGACCGAGAGAGTATCTGTTTAGAGCTTAAAAAACTAGAAAAAAATAAGTCTCCTGGCGTTGACGGTGTTAGCCCAACCTTACTAAACGAATGTGCATCCGAGTTTTCTGTCCCATTGTCTATAATTTTTAAAACATCATTTAATACCTCGCAAGTCCCAGCCGCTTGGCGGCAGGCAAATATTACACCAATTTTCAAAAAAGGTAAAAGAAATCTCCCATCCAACTATAGACCCATCTCCTTAACCTCTATTATTTGTAAAATAATAGAAAAATTGATCAAAAAATGCATGATAAATTTCCTCGAAGAACACAAGATTATTTGCAAATACCAACATGGTTTCGTAAAGTTCAAATCTTGCGTGACAAACCTCCTGGAGTGTCTCGACATTATAACCGAAGCGTTAAATAGAGGTTTTGACGTTGACCTTTTGTTTATCGACTTTTTGAAAGCATTTGACCTTGTGCCTCATCCGGAACTTATTGAAAAATTGGAAGCAAATGGCTTTAAGGGAAAATTACTTGACTGGATCAAAGCTTTTTTATCAGAGCGGAAGCAAAGAGTAGTTCTCGACGGGTTTTCATCCGAATGGATGGATGTCCTGAGTGGAGTTCCCCAAGGCTCAGTCTTAGGTCCTCTACTTTTTATTATTTTCATAAACGACCTACCAAATGGCTTATCGGTCTTTTGTAAGCTCTTTGCTGATGATAGTAAATTAATGAACGTAATTAGAAATTTAAAAGACCGCGAAGAATTACAGGAAAATATAAATAAGGTAATTGAGTGGACAAAGCGGTGGA